>JAVQJF010060945.1:0-20441 GCA_036023855.1 Gadopsis marmoratus
CGCCGCGTTTGCAAAGGCCTTCACATGAATTAACAAGCATTATGTTCTCAGGTGAGCCATGGGCTTGCATCAGATCGAGACGTTCCGATGTGGAAGTTGTCATGATTAATCTATTCATCGGAGGGATCGGTCTGCCTGCTGCACATTTGACAGGCTTTAAAGGGCAACGAAAAGGTGCAATGAGCTGATGCAAACAGGGTGACGTGGTTCAGAACAGTTTGTTGGGATGGATGTGTCACCAGGTAGAAGTGAAGACACACCGGTTCCCTTCTAGGTTAAAACTTCTTGATGGGCTTTGCTGAGTGAGAGGAGAAAGTAAGTTTCCACTGGAAAATCACAGATATTCACATAAACATGCACATACTCTACCAGTAATTCTGAAGGGAAAATTAGATAAAATCCTCTGCTTTTGCAAGCTTTTACAAAGTGTAACCAATTATTAAGAAACAAATATGCAATAATAATTTAATCAACAATGATTTTGCCTCCGTCCTTTGGAAATCACATGTGGTGTTACTGGTGTGTGAAAGGGCGTCTTCTCCACAGGTTTTCAGCAAACAACGTTATACATATATACATTTAGACGTTTTCGTCATTGGTGTTAGCAGCCCTCCCATTGGAATATCTATGGTTAACAGCGAGGCAAAACAAGCTCTGACATGCAGCATATTACTTACATTTAATCTGCAAAAAAAACCCACGCTGATAATTCTTCCTAACTTGTGTCACCAGCCTGTCTCCATGTGCAAAGAACTCTATTCGTGCGCAACATTTTCTCACCGCAAAATGATTGTCATGACTAGAAATAAGTATTAGACTGGAACCGAGGAGCAGCAGAACTGCTAGCTAGACGATAAAGACTGAACCGCGGAGAGTCAAGTACTTGTGCTCCATTTGCCCACCATGCTGCACGGCCTTACACCGTGGACTGCTTTTGGTTGGATTCTGTTGCTGTTTGTGTGACAACAGGGGCTTGAAGCGTTTTTCAAACGGATTACTAAGTGCCTCTGTAGCCTCACTATGTTTGCAGAGGGTCCGCTATGAGATAATATCGTTTGCTGTCGCTCCTAAATTTCCTAAAAATGGTAACTTGCTAGCACTCCAACCACTTCAAACCTGCTTTCGCACATTTGACAGGCAAGTAGAAACACTTTGAAGTGAGTGTGTGCCTGTTGTTAATACCCTCCTTATCATGCTTGCCTTTGAGGATGCATATTGTTACGTTTAGGCACTGTAGTCCAGGCTGAGTGGGATCACACCTATTCTTCTGCAGTGTACACTGGAAGCGGGCGAACTGCTGGGCGTCAGGACAACATAAATATCAGCCAGTTGTGTATCAGCCCAGTGTCTCCCAGAATTACATCCACATTAGATGATTCTGCAACTCACAACAATAAGTAAGAGGTAAGTGTGGAGGTTGGCATTGTGAATTGGAGTGGAGCGATTACAGACCTGTAATACATTCACCTTCTTATGAACTCTAACCACAATCTTTCCCTAACCTTACCCACAGCGTAGCTGCCATGTGTTTACTGTCTACAACCTATTCTCATTACATATATGCATTGTACAGTTTAAACTGTAACTATCACTGTACACCTGTCTACCACAGTGTTATATATTTTATTTCTGTGCTTTAGCTGCTGCACTATTTTATGTGCTAGATTCTAATTACATTTTTCTACTGGTTATTTTACACTTATTTGTATGAAGGTTGTTGGAGGGACTCTGAGATCTAATCATTTCACACCATCGACTATTTCACTGTAACTGTGCTGCATAGGACAATAAAGAACTTGAATTTATAAATGTAACTTTTATATTTTATATACGCCGGGGGTGAAGAGAGACTGGTTGATTCTTTTCTCAAGACAGACTCTCCTTTTCCCACGCACATTATAGTACAAGACGCCGCACTAAAACTTTCATTAAATTCAATTCATTAAAACTTTTTAGTCAAATATAAATGTATGGGTATGGCTAGTCTTAGTAAACTGTGTATATTGAGAAAGTTTGCGCACATTTTTATGCCTGGCTCACTTGCCTTTTGATTGGTCAAGGGTGGAATGAAGATTTCTGTCACAATAAATGGCTTTAAAGGGATGTAAGGGCAAACTCTGCATGTCTGCACATGTACTTAGCAGCAACATTTTATTTAATCAAAACCCTTTTTGCTGCCTTAACTTGTGCGCAATATCTCACAAAATCCGTTCCTGGCAGAAGCTCATCATATCCAGATTGCACCCATACATCAGCTCTTTCAGACTTTATGCTCATTTAATAAATGCTTTTGAGACTGAGCTGCTCGTGAAATTCGACTTCAGGGGAAAAACACCAATGAGAGCAAGCGGTAAGAGAAATCACTGTCCAGATTTTATTTTATTTTTTGCAGACCCTTGAGATAGTTAAAGCTGACTGGGGAGAGATCATAGAATTCACCGACTCGTCTCTCAACTTGTTTTATGTGAGTTAGCGGGTTAGTGAGCCGCGGCGGACCAATGGTCTCTCATCCGCTCGACAAAAGCCCTACCGCTAACAGCCAGAACATTAGCAGTCATCATTGCCGGCCCACCAAAATAGGTATTCTAGTTGGGGGTGTGCGGTGTCATTCCCTGTGCTAAGCGCATTAACTCCGCGGCTGGCCTATAGGAGTGCCACGCCCATCTGCAATGCCACCTCTTATAATAACTAATTAAAAAAACGGCATGCACAATTGGAGCTCAAAATTCATGATCCAATAAAGTCAGAGCGTCAAGCATGATGTCCTCCTACCTCTATCGCAAAAAGGGCAAGGGACATTATAGATATTATCCACAGCAGAGTCATTACGACGACGAGAAAAGGCCAGCATTTTTGATATAGCAGTGCATTAATGTAACAGACGATGTATTCTAGCCCTTACATCGTGTTTTGTTTTGTTTTTAACCCAGTGGTGGAAGAAGGATCCAGATCTGCAAAATTGAATTAAAGTATTAGAAGAAAAATGATCCCGTTCTTTGCTAAATGAAAATGTCTCTGTCTCTGGTGGAACCGCTGACAACTCATAAGCATGTGAAACATGACAAGGAGCCACATCTAGACACTTTTTTGCAAGGGGGTCATAAACTGTTGAAGATTAAACCAGTGGGTTCTCTACTTCTTTTTGTACAGTTGCTCCACATTTTACAAGCTTGTCAAATGTTTTAAGTCAAATCTCCAACTGGAAAAGCAAGCAGCTGCTCCAGCTGTGAGATACATGTAGTGGAGGAAAAAGTACAATGTTTACTGAAATGCAGTGGAGTAGAGGAATAATGTAGCAGAGAAAGTAAAGAACAAGAGCCTCAAAAAATTGAGTCAATGCACTTGGCTGCTTTCCACCACTGATTTTACCTTCGGAGTAAACGCAACACAATCACAGCTGTGATGATGTGAAAGTACAGACCAGAAAACATCTCCGTTGGACTGAACAATCAGTGAAACGCTGGGACAGGAGTTTGTTTTGGTGAGGTAACCAAGGAAATGTACACGCCGTTTCCAATCGGGCAAACACACACTATTCATCTTGACTAGATTTAGTGCGAGGGGGAATTGGCTGCAGGTATGTGATCTCCCTGAAATTGCTTTGTTTTGAGGGCGTATTTCCCACTGGCTTACACACATCAGCCCACGCGCGAGTTCTGCAGCGTCTGATTTGTCCAGCGTCAGAGACTGCGACGTGAGATTCTCCTCTCGGAGTCGAAACATGGTACACGGTGATTTCAAGTAAAACGGTCGCACTGAAAGTGGGAGAATGTGCCTTTGACGTCTATTTACTCTCATTGACCCCTATTTGTTTTTGGTTTTAAATAAAAAGGTTCAACTTGTGTTCTACAATCACTGCAGCAAGAACAGATCATGCAGTATGTCTACTTTATCCTTTTGCAGCTTTGACTGGATACATTTAGATGCACATGAACACATTCTACAGAGGTTACCGCTCGGGCTTGATGTGCTGTCTGTACCGCCATTACAATATTAAGCAGGCTGCTACCACTGTGTTTATATAGTCCACTGCTGAAGCTCTACAATAAAGTCAAAGAAAGCAGATTTGCAAGTAATTTATCTCTGCAGTATACCTCCAATTAAAAACCACTGCTCATTTCAATGCGTTTCAATTTTCAAGTGTTCTATCTTGATATTCCCAAGATCCCAAGGTAAATCTACTGGCTGTAATTCCAGGAGGAACTAGTGCACACCATAACGTGTATTTGCCACAGCCTATGTGCTGGATCCATGGAGCCCACCTTATTTGGACTCATTTCCTGTTGTTAGTTTCCCTCCTGTGTTGATTTCATCCACCTGCTTGTGTTCACCTGTCTCTTGTTCCCTCGTCAGTCCCCGTCTATTTATACCAGTTTCTCTCCCTTGTGTCTTGTCGCTTCATTTGCGCCTGTTCGGCTGTCACCCTGTTCGTACTCTGTTGGCTCGCTTCGAATGATTATACCTATTTGAACCTCGGCTCTGGTTCCCGTGTTCTTGTTTTTGCCCTGTGGAGATTCCTCGTGTTTTGTCTTTGCTGTAGATTTACGCATTTGGACCCCTCCCCCCCCCCTTTTTTATAATGAGTATAATTCTTTTGCTTCAGATAAATAAATGTGAAAACCCATTTAATTATATAAAAAAAATCATTAGCCCAAATTGTTTTTTGTGACAGACAAATTTGAGACAAAGCAAATCACACACAGTATTGCTCCAAGAATATCGCTCCTATTTAGGAAACAGGTTCAGTTTTTCCCAGGCTTGCATTTTAAACATACCTCATAACTTCTGCTCTTGTTTCTATTTTGAACGAACTGTAATTATTTTAAACTATTTGTTTCCCGGTTAAACATGTTGCCTCATTATTGTGGAACTGGCACTCGTGCACACCCTCTCTCTGTCTCTCTCTCTCCTCTCTAATGCCTTTCATTATAATATAATGTAAACAAAATTATGTAAACCAATTATGTAAACAGAGCCCCTTGGAAATGTCTGCTGTGGAACTTTGAGTACAATTCAATTCTCATCACATTCTATCCTGAAGGCAGGCACGGTAACACACGCGACTTGTCTAATACCTGTGACACTCACAATTCCATGTTGCTTTGAGATTAACGATATTGTGCAGAGATTGGCAGATTAGCCCAACAAGTCAGATATACAGAAAGCTACACAAACTAATTTTATCTACAGCATCTCGTTGTCTACGCAGTGGCTGATTACCTTCAAATGCAAGAATATCGAGCATGGGTGTGGTCTCTCTTCTCTCAATGTATTTATTCTGTAAAACCAAACAAAAATGTATAATATTTTACCCTCAATGAACAGATGAAGCGTTGCATATCATGCCCCAGCTCTAAGTTGTTGGATTTTGATGAGATAAAAGCCTTTAGCTCAAGACACAGGAGGTTTCAGTAACAACATAAGGGTCTCAGGCGACGACTAACAGACAGCCACGCCACTAAAGCCCAGAATGGTGAGGAATCACACTGTCAGCGACCGTTTCTGGGAGAAGAAGATGAGCGACGATTGAGCAGCTAAGCAAGAGGAGAAACACTTCGATGCCATAAAAATGAGTAAAAGCCACGTTGTGTGATCCTTGCCAGGCAGGGTGGGTTACAGAAAGCAATGTCGCATATGCTTGCCATCGATAATATCAACCTAAGTGACCAGTCAGGTGATATTTTGTCATTATTTCTGACCAAATTACAGTTGTATTTCACTTTATTTGCAAAGACAAATGGCACTCCTCTGGTGAGAGAGATATTAGATTGAATTATAGATCTTGGACGTGATTAGGTTGGCGCAAGTATTTAGTTTTGTTGATACAGCTTTACTGTGACTTATGGAGGTTAATATTAGCAAACACTGTATGAATATTTGCGTGTGACTGACTGTATGACTCCTCTCCCGTTGTAGTGCCGTTACACTATGATTTTTTCACTTTTTAACTTCTGAGACTCAACTGGCTTGGGAATGGCGACAAATTAGGTGATTATTTGGTTGCTTTGACGGTTTGTTCGTTGCTCCAACATTTGTAATGTTTTTACAGTGAAAACTGAAAACAGAAAAAGGTCACCTAATGGCTCAGCACCTGACATGAAAACCTGTATCCAAAAACATCTTAACTGAAGAAATAAAGACCTGAGGCGCTCTCTGGTTAAACTTGGGTTTGCGTTAAAGTGTCTAATATTTTGCATGTATGTCAACAGCCTTCATGTTTTTTTCCATTTGTAGATGGATAAAATGATACACAGACTTACTGAGGCTTTGTGCTGGAAAGTTTCAGCAGTACAACAGACTGAATATAAAGCCCTTTGTGAGTGAGGCTGTTGCTTAACACCATTCTTGCTCACGCTCAAACACTTCCCACACCAAGGCAATAATGTGCCAAAAGGATTGTATAGATAAGACCTTGGGCTTTGCTTTATTTGCAAATGAGAAATAAGACTTTATTTCACGACACAAATGTCAGTTTAGAAGGATTTATCAGAAACACATTTTTTTCTTCCTCTCTCCTTAAGTTGTGATTTCTCATTTCTTTCAGGAGTAGTAAAAATACCTGATGCTGTAATATTACGTGGTGTTGCAACCCAATTTAAAACACTCTAGATGGTAATGCCTTCTGAGGCCGATTACTTCTTGTCATGCATGTTAACCTTACTAGAGTTCAAGAACAGACATGACGGTCGATGAAGGGGGTTTGAGCTTTGTTCAGGAGGCATGGCGACGTCAGGGTTGTACTGATGAGACAATAATCAGGCAACAGATATGCTCTGACTTTACAGGGAGAGACGGGCCACTTTGAGTGCAGACTGTCCAAACTTGTGTAACGCTGTCACGGTGATAACTACAAACCTGTTGGAGCACTGTGACATTCATTCACTTATTTTTGTGTGGTCACGCTCTATGGATAGAGCAACACGCCTGTGACCTAAACGACGAAATGGTTATTTGTAATTGCATTTTAAAAAACAACCCCTATGCACATTTTCTAATCTTTTCTAATCTCCAACGTGACATTGCTCGCCAGTGCCTTCCAAGAATAAAGGCTAAATCAAAAGGTCTTGGTCATAGATCAAAGAAAACAGCCATCTCAAAAGCGTGGTTGACCTAACCAAGGACCGCAGTGGTCTCTCAAAGGTGAGAGAAGTGTAAAAGCCTTTACTTCTAAGATGCAACAGTCATTATTTGCACATTTACATTATTCTGGGATGCTTGGCAAGAAGACAATACTTAAAGTAATCCCTATAATGTGGCATTGGCCATGGTTCAAGTAAATCTTGTATTTGTGTTGGTCTCGAAAGAATCAAGAATACCAGCCACAGTGTTCCAGAAAACAACGTTCAACAGTAAAGGTCATTTCACATTCCTGGGATCATTTATTCACTGATTATCCTGATTAAATCAGCTGACTTAATGCCACCCTGACTACCTGTTTGCATTCATAGCAGTCCAGCCATGAATGAATAATGACCCAAACTGCACAGAACCCAGTTCCAGATTCTCATTCCACTGGGATGAACCCCAGACATGTGGCCTGATCTCAGGTAATACCTGCAAGATCATTTTCCTGATGACAGGTTATCTCGTTGCTGTAGGTGCCAAAAGAGAAATATGCCCTGTTTCTCAGCATGGTCTGTGTGTAGTAACAACACTCTGGTCTGAGTAAAATCAGCTCCGACACAGATTTTCTTTTTTTTTTTTCTAACAAGGAAACATGCAGCCCGGGGCCTGAAGCCCTGTTATTTTGACAGAACTAAATCAACCTTGCTGGTGTGAGTGTGCACGATGACTTTCAAAGCCAGAAATCCATCATTTTCTTTCCGTGTACATGGATAACAAGAGTAGCAGATGATTCTATCTGTCTTTCACAATCATGTCTGTAAAATAACATTTCTAAACAACATCAAATTCCCACAGCACTCGTGGAAAAGCATATTTCAAGGAACTGGCCAAAGGTCAAAGTGGTCACTGCATGCAGTACTAAATGAAGAAAGCTCCACAAAAAGGTATCACTTTTCACTACCGTCTCCTCTGGCACTGAGCTGGAGAGCTGACTGAGTTTGCAACCGTCATCTCAGGGAAAGATAATGGGAAACCCATGGGAGTCCTGCTGACGCCGGGGAGACGATGCTTTCTGCACCTCGCATGTCAACCTTTAGTGAGAATGCACATGTGCTGTTTTCTTTCCATCTTGAGCTCCAATGCCATCGACCAGAAGGAACAAGATGGAGACACTCATACAACAATTTGCCACTTACCTTGCAATAAAAGCTTGGGGGCAACTGTACAGAAGGCACTAATGTGTTATTTTACGAGGAATCGGAATGACACAGTCCAGCTGTTGATATTTTAAGGTAAGAATCAACCTGAATAACTGAATAACAGTTAACAGCTATTGGTCATGCGCTTTCTTCGTGGGTAGCTGGCCAGAGTTGAATTCCATGATCTAACGCAGACATTTGCACCGCAGCTCTAATTATGTTTCATCTTTCCAAACAGTCAACTGTAATGTCAGATTCCGTGTTGAAGAGCAAAGGCCTCTTTTTGTACTTGCAGTTTTTTTTGACCTTGCAAGTACAAGACGATATCTGCTGTGATCAAACAGGAGCATGTATTAATTTCTTGCCAAGCGTCGCCTCAAAAAGGCCACAGTGAAATGCAGCCACGACATGTGGCATTTAGTCACAGAAACACGGCAGTTTTCCTGAGCTGAGAATCAAAAGTATCGAAATGTTGGGTTTGACTGAAGTGGAAGCCACTGCTCAGATGAAAAATCCAATAATGCATCAAAACCACTGCTTCGTCACCGTAGTGGTAGTCCAACCAGAACCTCCGCAGAAGGTGCCGAGTTAAGATCACAAACAACACCTCGAAAGACAGAAACATACTGAACAAACCTCTTTAAAGTAATAAAGAGCGCATTGATTTTGTAATTAATTCCCCAGTAGGCGTGGGAGAGGGAGTGGATATGCTTAAGCTTAGCAGGTGATGCAAGCTAAAGGAGTTCTGTTTTCTTGTCGCGAATTAAAGCAGGAGAGGGATAATTCGGCAATGAAGTCGTCTTCCTGATTGAACTTTCACTAAGCCTACAACAACAGCGTTGGGGTATTCAGCGGTGGATTCCACCTTTTTAAGCACTTGTTCTTACGTGGCGCTTTTTACAATTGGAGAGAGCAGGTATGGGTTCAGCGTCTTGCTCGAGCACTGTGCCGAGGACTGGCTGGAGATGGGCTTTCTTGGCTCCCCACAGGTCATGAATCTGCGGCCTTTTGCTTACGAGATGGTCTCTCTGAACACTGAAGCAGCCCGCAGAGCTAAGGGAAAAGCAGCTGGGCTCATACCAAAACCCCTTCATTCAGCCTTACGTCTTTCACTCGTGTGACCCAGGTGAATCTCCTCAGCATGTCAAACTCGCATGTTCATCTCAATCACCGGCCACTGGCTCATTCATTTTCTCACCAACCTCATTCATCCACCAACCGCCTCCGCATTGGTTTTTTTGCACTGCGACCAGCCGGGTAGCTCAGCATTCATGACTTATTCATTGCATAAACAAACACAAGTCCAAACAGCTGCCCAGCAAATGCTCCTCAAACACTTTCTGCTTCAAATCCCTTTGCAGTTCTCATTGCTCGCTTAATTGGCATTCTTAGCTCCAAGTGTCATTTGGTCAGGCTCAAGATTCAAATCTACAATTAGCCTATGACTGTGTGCAGTGGATATAGTTACTCCTGCTGTCCTGAGACATGAAAGCGCTCCAGAGATCTCTGCCAGCAAGGTCAGGATGACGTTCCAATGCACTCTCTCTCTCTCTCTCTCTCTCTCTCTCTCTCTCTCAACACAGCAATACCAGGTGGGAGTGGAATACCAGCTGAAGCTTTCCAGCTCGTTCCCTAGCATGAAAAAGAGATGTAATTGTTTACTCTGCGTGCACAGTCGGATAGCTAGGAGGGCTTATCCTTATTATGTAGCGAGTGCTGCAGCAGAGACCAAGAGAAGAGAGGCCTGTTTGCCCTGGCTCCCCAGAGGGAGCTCTATTCAACGGCAGCCTGATGGATGCTCATGCTTTTGTTCTCAGGGTTTTCCACAGGCTAACGGCGATGCTTTTCTACCGTCTAGCTGCCATCTGCATTTATGAGACTGCAAGCTCTCCGTTTCTCTCTTTTTTATTTTTTTTGTCAGCAACTCCGCAGTCCCTCTGAGTATACGCGGTGTAGATTATGGATGTATGGATGTATGGATAGATGGACAGATGGATGGATGAAATGAAGTTATACATAGCAGACTTTCCAACTTCAAGAGTAGGAACCGTGTGTGGCATGTTAATCTGTGATTTGAAATGTAAAGTGTGGTTAGTTGGAGTTTCAAAAAGGTTTTATGGGTGTTCTTTGTACTGGAAGGAATGTGTAATGACAGTTTCTGCCACAGAAATGCAACATATCAGCCTTTGAGCTGCCTGATGTTCTGCCATAATCACGTCATACAGTGCAGTACAGTGCAGGCTCTGTGCTCCATTATATTGTAATTAAAATGAATGATTGGATATGTGGATGAAATGCTAAATTTAAGTTCTTTAGGGGCTTTTTTAGTCACATGGGAAATTTTAACTCTAATAAACACATAGCCCTGAATTTTGGAGAAACAAAAGGCAGAATCTTAAAGTAACAAATGTATATAAAATATTTGATTATAAATTATTGTAGTAAACTGTCTAAAGTCCACGACCCATAGATATCTGCTGACGCTTCCCTTTGCAATCAACCTTTTTGGGGCTTTTTACCTTCAAACGGGTCAGCCTTCAGATTCCAAACGCATGCTTTTGTTGAACGGAGTTCAGGTTGAGTGACTCAGCCAGTCTACTCAGTTCTACTCAGCATGAGAAAACAGTTGTATAATGTCTTCTGCGGCTCATGAAGGGCTTTGTCAAGAATGAAAAAATAACCTTGGTGATGTCAGCAGCATTGTTTGAAGAAGGACTGCAGACTTCAAATATTTATGGAAAAGCTTGCATCACAAACTGGGGGTGTGCAGCAGATGAGCTTCAAAGTGAATTCTTGAAAGCAGCAGCCAACGAATCCTCAAGATCCATTTGGTAGCCATTCTGGAGCTTTCACTTGATAATGAAATGTGGATGTTCAAATTTCCATAGATTCTTTTTTCTTGAGTATTTAAGGGTGTCTCGTCCATGTCGGTCCAAAATGAAGAATGAACATGTACGTTGTGGGGAATTGACTAAAATATGCTTGTGATTTGCACTGTGGGAAGTCTAGAATCCAAATTCTTTTTTACTAGAGACTAAAGTTCAGGATATCTCTGCTTCTGCGATATTGATTCTTGCAATTGCATTTCCATGCAATTGCAAGAATGAATGAATGCAAATACATGGAAAGAGATGTTGCAAAGAGAATGCAAAGAAAGAGATATTGTGATTATATGGTCAGGGCTTTAAGCCTTTTAAGCCACCAGGATGCCACAGAAAATGAGCACTTCAACCATAGGTTGTCATTGGTTCATTTCAAACCAAATGTACTGGAGAATAGAGCCGATGTGTTGCCGTCCTGTAGTTATGGACCATGCTGATATGGTGCATAAATGACATTAAAGTTTAATTGTTAAGCTTAAGAAGGTGTTGCTTATCAGACGTTCCTTAACTAGAACAACAAACTCTCAGTTCCACCGTTCAACACATTCTGCTCCAAACAGAGCTGAGAGTTGTCAGAGCAGAGAGTAAAATACTTATGAATGATGCAATTTCTCTGGACGCTCCAGCCCCAGCGAAGTGAATGAGCACACGTTGGTGCCTTAACAAGTGGCGTTTTCATTTCATCACTTTTAATGAAATATGGATATAACCGATATCTATAATAGATAAGGATGTTTATTAGGCAGAGTGAATCGCTAGGCAGGGAAGAGTGAAGGCAGGATTTGACCAAAAATATTTCATTAGGCCTGAAAAATGGGTTGCGCCATCAAGATCAGTATTGGCTGATTAGAAAATCTGATAGCTTGACGTTGACATTTACCAGTGATTTCTCCTATTTCTATTCTTCAGAAAATACAATTCGACCTTTAAATACTCAATTGGACCTGCGAAAAGGATAAAATCAGTCATGTGGTGAGCAAGAGAATTGGATATGACAGCTGGTTAGAAAGGGGAACATCATTAGTTCCTTGTGGTACGTCAGAGAGATTTATCCATGGCCTGATAGCCCCGCTGTCAGAAAGGCAATATCAGCGAACAAATGACACCACATTATAGCAGCACATAGGAGGAATTAATTAACATGATCTTATTGTCAAGTAGGAAAAGAGAAGAACATTACAATCTCCTCAGATCGGTACCTCGCTGATAGAGGGATTCAGAGGCATTTAAAAGGTACTCTGTCTCTGTAATTTCATAAATGGCGTCGTTTGTCCAACGTGCCATGTATGACAGCTACAGCACGCGGCCCTCGCCTCACTGGGTTTGGTGTGTCAAGGCCATCAGAGGAGGCAACTGTGACATTTAAAAAGTCGTGGTGGAATCCGCGTCTCGGGGGTCAACCTACCACACGGACGTTTAGCAGCACGGGCAATCTAAGCTCGTAACAAAACCAAAAAAAAAATAAATCACTGTTTAAAAAAAGATGCAAATGATTACCATCAAAGGGTGGCTTGGCACCGACGTGCGGAAGAGATCCACGCTCCTTGGATTTGCATTCACATTCAAATGCCAGCAGCGTGCGTCTCTCACTTCTTATAACAGAATGAGGGCAACGGTGCTCTCCTAGATGGAACCCTGCTGTGGCAACATGCTGCCGTCTGTCTGCTTGTGTTGGTTTTTATGCCCCTCCAAGTTGAACGCGCTGACTACCGGCTCAGGAGAAGGAAATGAACCTGTTGTGTAGCTGCACAGTCGGGGCTGTGTACATTGGTTTGCCAAAATTCATTCCATTCCATTTCCTAACTTCCTAGCTATCTATTTTGGAAGAGACTTCAATCAAGAAATACTAACTGAAAGTAGGGCTTAAAGAGTTCTCGAGCTTAAAGAAGTTTTGTTCGGGGGTTAATCGCGCCCTCAAGCCGAACAGGAATGCTCCCCCGCTGGACTCTAGACTCTAGGTCAGTCGCCCACTATAATAACCGCTGACGGCAGCAGAGATTGGAACTGATTTTAAAGCGATAACAGCTACAGGATGATTGATTGGCTTGCAGAGGTGGTGGCAAAATGTCATTGGTTTAAAACGATAAAACATACTCAGCCAGCCAATTGAGTTGGAAGCATGTAAGCAAACATCTAAATAGTGTGTGTATGCATGCGCGACATCTTCCTGACTGAACTTTCAGTAAGCTGTATAAGAGTGCATTTAAACTTGTATTAGCGTGGGGGTGGCACAACAAGCTGTAGCACCAAACTCATGTTTCCATCAGTTGCTTATTTTAAACATCCAGCAGACACGGGGTAACATTAGCATTCATTTGGAGTCATATTTCAGGTCACCTGATGAATGTTTGTCTAATATTCTCTCCTTTAAGCTCTGGATGGGTCTTCATTGACTCCTGAGAGACACATCTGGCTCTTTAGGTGCTCCAATTAACAGCTGGTTGCTAAGTTAAGTAAGACATTTTCATAAAAGGCTAAAGTTACAGCTACTTTGTTTGTTTGCTGTTTGATGCTAGACGGGTAGCATTCAGTGGGTTTTTAGAGCTTCTGCGTCTGAAAATGATGCCGATGAGGGCGGTAAAGTTGTTGGAAACCAAAACAATTAGCTGAAAGACACCAAATTTATTAAAAGTAGTCTTTTTTTTTTGTCCGTTTAGACACAGTGTGTATGCTAACCTAACATGCCAAGTGAGTGAAAACCCACTAGGTACTATGCCAACAAGCATTTGCAAGCCATGTCTCGTAAATCATGTTCTATGCCCATAGCTGCTTTTAGACTGACATTTGTAAGTAATCCTGTAATCCTGTCAAGGCAGAATGTTCCTTTGTGATTTTTCTACTAAAGAAATGATCATCTTGACAAGTCATTGAGATTTCTGTAGATAAAAAGATCCAATGTGCTCGAGAAATCTGTTAAAAGCCTTTTAATCTATTCAGTTTTCCATAATTATACATTCAAATCAGGAAATGGACAAACCATTGAGGCATTTTAGATTACTGGAGTGTATTGGATCTTCTTTTTGCCCCCAGCATAATTACCAGATGATTTGAAATGATATAATCTGATTTTATTTTATGTGTGTTATTATTTTCAGGGAGAAATCTGAATAAGCAAAAAAGTGTCAAGCTAGCAAGCTAAACCATGTTATGTATGCTGCCAGAAATGTGCATCCGAACAACTCAAACGGATCAGAAATTATGTTCCGGTGAAGAAATTTGTACTGCAGTCCCAGTGCCTTTGCTGCCTGCTGTGGGAAATTCTCCCGCTTATCCCGGCAAAGCACTTGTTGACACTGCAAGCCGGGGACAATGCTGCACCCCAGCAGATATTTGGCCACGCCAAGGGAGTGAGCGACTGAATCCAGGAGTTAGCGGCGAGGATATTCGGAGACTTCAGCCACTGTAGGCTTGTTTGAGATAAGCTCTAAATCACACAGTACCAATTACAAACTACCTGGGATCACGTGGCGATTTCTAATGACCGCTGAGATTGTTGGGGGTTGTCAGCCAGTACAAAATCAGCTGTGCCTGTAATCCCAGCCCTAGTTAGCTAATGTGTATTTGCAAGGACAAATGTCTGAGAATAACTGAAGTCTTGGTTGGTTCACACTTTCACCTCCTCTTACATCTAATGTGTACCTTTCTGCAGTCTTTATAAATGGAGGCACTGCGAGGAACTGCACCAAATTACATTGTTGCCCAGTGTTTCACAAAACACAGAGGTTGGGGAGTAATTCATTAATCAAATGAGATCTCTACATTATACCAGTCCCATGCTAATAAGGCTAACGTCCCTGGCGCTGCCAAGGTGCTGATTTTCACCAGGGATGGACAAAAAGATGCGAGGTTTTAAGCGGGCGCAGGTGACAACATATACCAAAATCTTTAGTGCACACTTTGAATAATAAGACCATCTGAGCTCAGTCTCTCCTTTTGACATGCAGCTTCTCATCCCAGGTGCTGAGTCTGATATGCTGACTGTAAGGCATTGCAGGTGACAGCAGCTCAGTAGCTAGAGAAATGAAAAAGTGAGCAAAGATTTGGCGAACCGTGGCAAAATTGGATGCGACACTTAACCCAAAATGTGCCCCAGTGGAGCATTTCAGATGCTAACAGAAGACAGTATTCCTGACCAGCTCAGAGGTAAGAAAGAAAAAAAAAATGGAATGAGGACCTGGGCCGTCTGAAGACTTCGGGAAAATTAAAAAAGTTCATCAATGGCTGAGCTTCTCCTGATGCACTTGGCTGTGATCTAATTACACACACTTGCCTTCCATCAGCTTCATCAGCCTGCAGTATATCCACCCTGGCTCTCCAGTCACTCATTGCCAGATCCCTGCTTCAGCTACAGTGGTAGTTTGTGGTCTAGGCCGAGCTCCAGTGATTACTCTTGCTTTTGGGTTTCAGCTCCAGTTTGATTTATGCCACGGTTAGTCGCGTTCTCTTGTCTCCAGTGTTTCTCGGATTAATCCTGCTTGCGTGCCTGCCTGCGCCTATTCATCTGTCATGTCTTTCCTCCCTCTCCCTCCACCAGCAGCCAGCCACGTCACCCAGTCCGGTCAGCGTCTCCCTTCCTCGGCCTGCTCTCCGTCCCTCCCTGCTCCGTCCATGACCTTCCCTGTGCCTTGCCTTAAATAAACCTTTTAATGTTTGCATACCTGTGCCTCTGTCTGGGCTTGGGTCCACAACTACAATTTATGCACATTTTGGTAACTTTAACTTGCATTTCCGTGGATTATAATACTTGCTGTGGGGGACATTTTCACAAATATAATTTACAATCAGCAACAAAAGAGACGTTTGACATTTTTGAATGAGAAGCGGAAACATGTCGTTTCCTGTCATCCAAACTGATGAGTCACTAATCTTTTATCTCTAGTATGGTCTTAAACAGTCACACAAAATCTTATGTAAGCCATGATTAAATAGATTTCCATAATGGAAACATATTCCCTTTATATCCTTCTCGGACAATGGAAAAAGCCACTTTTATCCAAATGTTGTGGTCTTTGTGTCCGTTTGCTGTGGTAGTGGTTGTTTGTCACTGCATTTCAGAAACGCCCCTGTACAAATCATATGGGTCGGATGCATTGTACTGTAAACCCAAACATCCACCCCACTTTTGTGGGGCCGGCCAGGAAGTAGGCTACAGACGAGGTTTCACAGCAGGACAGTGGGAGAGCTTGTCAGCTAGAGCTAATGTTAGGCAGCAGTGTGGTTTCACACTCCTTCTTTACCCATCGCCAGCAACCTGCTGAGCTAAATTCACCTGAACAAATTATGCATTGAGTTAGGGAAGGCTTATCGCCAATATGACCACACCTCAGGTTATCCCATTATTAGAGCAAATGAGATCCTATACGGAGGTGTACTGTCATGTGTAGGATCATTTTTCAACACTTCGGGACCTACAGGGCTCTGCCACCCACACATTAGGGCCGATCATTGATTACAGCTAAGCATTCATTATAAGCATGTCATTATGCTGCATGAGAAGTCCCCGAAGCAAGATGTTTATCACTCTTTATGCCACTGTGTCCTGCAGATTTTGCTAGAGTGAAGGCGGTTTAACTGAAACAAAACCTTGTAAGTGTGTCGCTGCTCAGCTGCAGTTGAGCTGGTTCAAGGTTGACTCCTGTGAGGGAGTTAGGGCTTAAAATGGGTTTAATTGATCATTGCATATGTACAGCACATGTATGCTTACTTGTCATTTAAATTTTTTTCATTCTAGGAACACAACAAAATACATGGGTGTGCAGAGTAAAAACTGTAATAATGGCTAAGTAGATGCACTCGGCCTGTACCTTGTTTTTAAAAAGGAAAAAAAAAGAAGTAATCCATGTGCTTTGGAGTTCAGACTGAACTGAGGCATCTCCCCAAATACCAATTATTTCAGCTTTTTTGGTTTCCTTCCAATGTTTGTTTTCTAGATGTCCATGCTAACACTAACAGCCAAGCTGCCAAGGGTACAAAAACCATGACATTTTTCTTAGGTTAATTATGTAGGATTTATATACTGTCATGGAGTTGCTGGCAGATCTGAATGCCTCAGGATCCAATTTGGCACCACACATGCAGATCAGAACAGCAAACAAATGTGTCTCCATGCATTTTTAGGCTTTTCTTGTACATCGGATCTGTGCCGCAGGTGACATTACGCATCAGAATTGGGACTCTAGACAGGGATACATTAGTTTACACTGTCACACACGCACGAGACAAAAATAGAGTAAACACATTTATATTCATATATGTATTCAGCATTAATCCATTTTCGTACATGGAAAAACTAGTGAGGCCACTTGGAAACTGCCTGTCTTCCAGCGACGGAGGGTCCCGGCTCCATTTGGACCGGAGAAGTCCTCAACCCAGAGGCGGCACAACACCAAAGACACTGTGATAAGCGCGCTACCAGCTGCCCTGCTTATGCAAGCTCTGGCAGTATTATGGAGACTTACTAATGGAAAGAAAGAAAAGGCAAAGATAGGGCAAAGACAGCCCCAATGCTTATGTTACAAAAGGTCTAAAAAGGTACAGAGCTCAAGCCTGAGGGACCCTGGTCTTTAATGTGAGCATCACCGTGGGGTTAGTGAATGTTAGAAGTTCCTGTGAAAGATGTGTTTTGCATGACATTTAGTACTCCAAGAAAAGCAAAAGAAATGCGACACATTTCATGCATTCATGCACAGTTTGACCCTCCCCCCCTCCCCCCCCGTGTGTTTGTGTACTACTGGTAGAATAACTGTCTCTTTAGCTTGAGCACACTCTGTGTTTTTTTCCCTGCAAGTTTGCCGAGATGAAAATAAAGTGTTCAATCTCGAATCTTTAAAAGTGGGTTGAGACTATTAGTATGCATTTGCATTAGCCACAGGATTTAGCATGCATTTCACTGTGCCAGACTGTCACACACACAAGAAAAAAACTGATTTGTAATTGAAAATAGAGAAAAGATTTCTTTACATTTCTGTCTTTGCTGGTGGAAAATCTACACGGGGAGAAAGCAGCTCTTAAGTCGTTGTAATTGTGGCTTGTTTGGAAGGGCAAAATGTTTACCCTGAATGAATTTAGTTTGGATGTTATTTGCTCGCTCTGTTATGCCAGCTTCTCAATGGTACGAGCCCTGCGGGATTCTGATGAATATTTCAGTAAGAAATTCCTATGCTGCTCTGTCTCTCAGCTTCACAATGAATACAAATTAACAAAGTGTGAAATCCTTCTGCCTACTAAACTTATGAAATTATGACTTTAAAAAAGCAGCGTGCGCGGTCCATCTGTTCTGTGAGCAGAGATGCACCTTTCGTCGCTGATGACTGCTCGGGAGATTTGACGAAAACCTCTTTTTGTCAGCCTTGGGACATCCAGAACAGTATTTTATTTAGGAAGTCTCCTTTAGGACGAGTGCGATTCTTCAATGACTGTGTTACTGAGCTCGACAGGAGAATTGGAGGCTGAAATAAAGGATAAAAAAAAAAGGTTTTCAGATTGGCTAACACTTCCACCGCACTGTTCAATAGGCCTATCTACTCCTTCTTAAAACTGGTCTTGCCCCAATTTTGCATCTTGAAGAAGTGTACTTACTGCCTTTACCAAAAACCCAATTTCCCACTGAAGAGCAAAATCTTTCCTTTTTTTTTTTTTTTTAGGTAGTTCCTGCATTTGAGGCCCTGCTACGTTAAAGAGTATAAATTGAGTACCCAAGTGTGTGATATAAGCTCCATTTCGGCTCTTTGAGCAGCACTAGGAGCAAGATAACTGATGAGAATGAAGCCCCATTCTATCTGCTGGGGTCACATTGTCTCATTAATTGCTTATGAGTTATCGCTGTACATATGTGAAACAGCTGGGGGTCATTACGATTTGGTTGGAAATAATACCCTAAAGAGCTCAACATTGCGTTAGAGTTGTGTGTGTGTGTGTGTGTGTGTGTGTGGTTGTCTGCCAGCAGCGTTGGTGGTAGTTCCCCCACCCCCTTCAAAACAAAATGAAATCCAAAATGTTTTTTCTCTCTCTCTCTCTCTCTCTCTCTCTCTTCCCCCCATTTCTTATCGGCGAGCACAAAAAGGCAGGTGACTCATTAACATTCCCTGGCCGCTGCAGGATTAAGAGCTTTGCAGGTTAAAAAACGTGCCGTAATCAAATTATTCAAATGACCCTTACCCGGCTTCGACCTTCATAGCACCATTTTCGAGACAATTACACCGAGCAAGTTGTGCCTGAAACCATCTCATATCAGAGGGAAAAAGAGAAAAATGGTGGGTGGGGCGGGGTGGTGGTAAGAGAAGCAAAAGATACCAAACACAAAACGTCTAAATGGGGAGTTAATTAAAATTGTACCCTCAAAGATTTTTAATTTTTTTTTTCCCGAATAGTGGATAAGGCAAGTCCTCACGCTGTGAAAAGGGAATGTGATATCTTTGTGGTTCATTCACAGCTGGCACCCTGTGACCCTGCAAACTTGAAGCTTAGCAGATGAATGCATCCTTAAAAAGACTTTTCTTCTTTTCTTCTCCTGCAGGTATTTGCAGCCTTTGTTTTAGTGTGCATTGCGAACCTACCCATGATTCCCACTTGTGCATGTTTATTGTGCGCTGTATCAGGGGCATCAGGGAGTCTGCATGCAGCAGGGAGTTAAACACCAAGGAACAACCCTCAGGATTTTATGAGTATAAGAGGTGCTGCTCTTAATCAAGCTAGCAAAAGGCCCTCTCATGGGGTGGAAGCACGGGCAGGAAGCTGTCCTGCACGAACCAGACCGCCTCTCTTTGTTGCAACACAAACTATATTTTGTCTTTAATCGTGTATCTCTTCAACTTCAAATGCGCCGCACATCTCATCATTTGTGAGCAGCGCTCCTGTTGGCCTCCAGGTAATTAGCGCTGGGCCTAGTGGGGGAAGCCAGCGTGGGCCTCCATCGCCAGACGTGATAAATATTGACTTAGTCATACTCTTTCTTCTGCAGAGTTAATTAAAGTGTGGACTGTTTATTTTTCTGGGGCTGCCAACTTGAATTTGATGCCCTGTATTAATCAACACCCACCATGCTTTCTGTGCATATGAGAGCCACCCTCGCCCTCTTCAATGGGAAATAACTGGAAAGTGAGTGAGTGTTTGTATATGGGCTTGTTTTGCAATCATTATTCCAGTGTTTTAGACATTCAGGGTGAGGATGGTTTTCAAAAGTACAAGTACTCATTTAATTTAGGTTCAAGACTTTAGGTTTAGGGTTAAAACAAAGTTGTCATGGCACAGTCAGGAGCATGAGCAAGAAGGGAGGTCTACACAATAACCATAGTTA
>JAVQJF010060956.1:0-40470 GCA_036023855.1 Gadopsis marmoratus
CGCAGACAGGTTTCTGGGACTGTTCACACGCAGACAGGTTTCTGGGACTCTACACGCGCAGACAGGTTTCTGGGACTGTTCACACGCAGACAGGTTTCTGGGACTGTTCACACGCAGACAGGTTTCTGGGACTCTACACACGCAGACAGGTTTCTGGGACTCTACACGCGCAGACAGATTTCTGGGACTCTTCACACGCAGACAGGTTTCTGGGACTCTACACACGCAGACAGGTTTCTGGGACTCTACACACGCAGACAGATTTCTGGGACTCTTCACACGCAGACAGGTTTCTGGGACTCTTCACACACAGACAGGTTTTTGGGACACAGAGAGGTTTCTGGGACTCTACACACACAGACAGAAGTAGTGTCTCACCGGACCTTGATAAGTGCAGCATGTGAGGCAGCAGCCGGCCTGCTGCTCTGTGGCCTTTCAGCCATCAACACCACCACCGTGTCGGTGAATGGACACACACACACACGTACACATTTTGACCTCTCACACCCATTCTGTGCTTCACATTAACATCTACACAAAAACAAAAGAGAAACATCTCAAATCCAGCTCGCCTCTGGCCAGCTGAGATAATGCAAGAATAAATCCGGGGTAAAAAAAAGACACGTAGCTCTAGTAGCCATTGGAAATAGCCAGCAGATATTTGTGTGATGTTCAGACTCAGACAAGCCGGCGGAGAGCCCTGTGTTAATTAGCTGTTTAGCCGCCAGCTCACAAGATGAGCTCCTCCAACAGGCTCAGATCACTGTACAACACGCTGCCACACCTCACTGTCTTGGGAACAGCCCTAATTGAGAGCCTGTGTTGAACAGCAGGCAAACCTTTCCTGCTCGGAGGCGGTGGATGGCGGCCCTCAACAAGCATCCTGGGGCTTCTGGCTGACACTCGTCTATTCTGGGATGCTGCAGGGCTCTGTAATCATTCCTTCAGACCTCTGTAGGCTCCGCCCACTCCGAAAACACACAGATAAATCAGGAGAGGCAGACTGTGTCATTAGCTATCCCTGCTGCAGCAATGAGCTTTGCCAGAAATATACTGTTACAGATGCACACAAATGAATCTTTACCATTTCTACAGAGGGTTCGAATTATTCTCCCAACTGCTTCCAACACAAACTGCTCACCGCTGGCATGTACGGATTAGTCACACTCCCTCACAGCATCTGACTGGCTTACTGTTCATTATATCAAGATGAGTCAGCCGCTGAATTTGACTACTTGTGGTTGGTTGACAGTACAGCCTTGCCTCCAATTGGGCCAGATTTGGAAGCACTTTCACTCACAGCAACTGTTGCTGTTGCCACAATAACCAGAGTCCCTCTTTGGACAACGAAGGTGATAAAATGGATTTTATTTGCAGTAAAACAGCATTCTCATGAAATGCAAATGATGAGGAAAACAAAGATTAGAGAAGACTAGGGGATTGTAATCAGGCCTGTGCAAATGAGAGGTCAAAAGGTTGTGGAGGTTTGTAGACAAATTCTCACATGTACAGCCCTGAGCTTGTGGTGAAATTGGCGGCCCATCAACTGCTAAGATCCTGATCAGGTATCAGCCCCAATGGACATATCTGGTCTTTGTTGTTTGGAAGAAGCCCATTTATATGCAGTACACAACACGTGTCTGTTTGGTTTCAATCGAGACTGCCATCTGCTTGTTGAGAAACAAATTAATGTAGATCTCTAGATTAATGGGTTTTTGATTGGGTGCCGGCCAGACTGCCAGGAGCCTGGGCCGGTTTTTATTAACAAGCCTCTCTGAGGACGAGGACAGAACTGCGTCACCACGCCTGGGCCACTTAGCGAAGCGGTCAGACTGCTAAGCTGCTGATTGTTTTGTACACTATTGACTCTTGGAATATTAGCCTTTAGTTAAGTCTTTAGCTCAACAACAACACATGATGGTGCTTGAAATGGAGAGATTTGTTTCAAGTGGTTGGTTGTAAAGACAGTGTGGAATCAGTCACCGTCTCATTTATTTGACATTTTAGACATTTCCCTCTTGACCACTTACCAGCAAGAAAGGTTTCTTGTGTTGTCCCAGTTCTCCCTGATAAAGTTCATCAACGTGTTTTTGATCGAAGAATAGTTCCAGACAACTTGTATGTTCTCTTTACTTTTTGTAGGAATAGTTTCTATTGATAACTAACATTAGCAAAAAGAATGTTGCCGTAATCGTTGTCACAGGCAGTCAGGCGATCAGACAGGCTGAAAACAAGTAAAGAGTTTATCCAGATTCTAGAAACCACTTTTTTTGGAGCTGATATTGAAAGTGAGCACACCTCAAATGTCAGCAGTAATCCTTCATGAGTACAGTCGGTCAAAGGAGTTGTTCTGTATCTGATTGCAACAGAAGGTTTGGTTAAAAATTCAACCTTTCTCCTTAGATTCTTCCAAAAGTTCAAAGTTTAATTGCAAGATGTGAGCATACATGATCTGGATCACGGCATCAGATACACGGACCTTTGCATTAACACATGAAGCAATCTTGCTATTTCCATTCTGCCCGCACTGCACCTTTCAATTTCATGGGCATGTTTTTTTCTCTGAAGAATGTGGTCACATGGTACAGACTGCATTTTACACCTGGCTGAGATCTGATCCTGATGCCAGATGTTTGGCTGATCTGATCACGTTCTGATCCCAATGCGTTCTGCGTGCATTTACACTCTGCATTAACGTGCATTTTTTTCTAACCCAGATAACGTATTCAGATACAGATCACATTTTGATGCCACGTGTAAACGGTTTATTATAAATAAATTAAATTAAGTTTTATTTATATAGCTTGATATCATATCAAAGTCATATCTCATAGCAGCAGGTCCAGACCGACTCTTTCTTTAGAGACCCAACAGTTCCCACCATGAGCAGCACTAGGAGACAGTGGCAAGAACCAGAACCAGAACCAGGCTCTGGGTGGGCGTCATCTGCCTCGACCAGTCGGGTTGAGAGAGAGAGCGAAGCAGAGGGTAAGAGGGGGGGTAGAGTGAGAGAGTGAGAGCAGGAAGAAAGAGGACACACAGCAGCTCACTACAGTTCCACACACAGTTGTAAAGCAGTGGGTCACATTAGAAAGGTGAGAGGTGAAGATCCTGTCCATTCAGTTCTAATGGAAGGGTGAGGCAGGCTGTAACGGGACGTCTCAGCTTTAAGACAACATCAAATGTTTTCCACACAGCGATCAGCAGAGGGCTCCACCACACTAACCCTCGGCACCTCCACCCAGCAGCAGAATCAAACTGAATTTGCCTTCTGAGGAGCTGCTGAAAAGCAGTTGGGGGTCAGTCCGAATGAACTTAATGAGTCATTCAAGGATCATCTGTGAATCACTGTTTGAGAGTGAAAGCCAGAACTGCCGGCCACTTCAAACGCAGCGTGGCTTTGGCTCTTTGGTTAGTAATGAGGCATATTTCCCTGTTCTCTGCAGCCACAACCTATAAACCAGATTCCCCTTGTCCAGACCTTAAGGAAACAGTCAGAATGCATAAAATGCCTCTTTAAAGGCTTTCAAAACTCGCTGTTATGAATAGTATGCAGGATACAAGCGATGTAGGTTAGATAAGGATTTTATTTTATTTGATAAAATCCATAAACGTACATTCATTCATTCATTCATCATACTGCTTATCCCGAAGGGTCGCAGGGGGGGGGGCTGGAGCCAATCCCAGCTAACATTTGGGAAAGGCAGGGAAACACGCCAGTCAATCGCAGACAAACAGACATTTAGGGGACACTCCATACACCGATGGGAACACAGTTGCCATGCTGGCCTCCACCGGGGGCAACTCGGGGTTCAGTGTCTTGCCCAGGGACACTTCGACATGAGGACAGCGGGAGCTGGGATCGAACCACCAACCCTGGGGTTAATGGACGACCACACTACCCTCTCAGCCGCAGCCGCCCACATAAAAGTACATGTTTGTACTTTATGAGGGGTACTTCACCTTATCACAATCTCAGATTGAGGTTTATTTACCTTTTTACTTGCAACTCTATGCCATCAATCAGTAAAAGGAAATAGTTCTAAAGCAGATCAAAATCAAATATAGAAAACTAGAACTTTACAAAAACTCAAATTGCAGGTTAACTCCATCATTTGCAGTTATTTTCAGTTTATTTATCAAAGGTTATTATTCAGACTGAAAAGTATTATAAGGTCTTCTGTGGCTTTGGGAAAAACGTTTGTTAAGTCGTAAAATAAGGAAATAACTGATGATGTCATCTGGGGTATGACGTTTGAAATATGTAGATCCAGGTAGGCTCTAACAAAGGAAGCATTCTGGGAAATGTAGGCTCCAGCCTCTTCAGACCATAGCAGGGACTAAAAGTCTTTAATATCTCGGTCTGTGCCATTTCAGTTTTGACCCTTCCTTAGTAAACTGGAGTTTCCCTTAGACTTGTTTTTTCTCACATTATTATCCAACCAAATGGAATTTTGAGGGTTGGTGAATGGTGACAGCATAGGGCAGGAAGGGGTTAGACAGTTTTACAGAAAAACATGTGGCATTCATTTCAAGCAACAATCACTAGGCATAATGATGTTGGTGATCCATGGACATTAAATTCTATTATGAGTTTGCTTAAATAGTCACATGTAACCACCATTACTTAGGGTAAAAAATGAAAAATGTCCACAGTCCAATTTTATAACCACACCTGGCACATTTAAGGCCCGAAATTCAATGAGACACACTAACTGACATCTACAAATAAATGTAAAAATACATTTTAACTTATTGTCCAACCACTTTATTTCTTCCATATGCTCTACTCCACAGAGTTAGGTAAATTAGCCTCTCAGTGCCTGTCACCATATAATACATTTATTTTCATGGCTTCATAGAGTCGGCACACTATAGACTTCCATGACCTCTGAGCCCTACTCACACCCATCTACAGTCATTACTTAATTAACTTGCTAGCGTAGTGGATCTCACTCTGCGTTGTGTTTGTTAATTGTAATAATTGCACCTTCATCGATGGTCAAAGCTGTTTATTGTCCACATCTGTAATCATGAAGACACACACATCACCAGGGTTGCTCCTGTACAAACACCCCCCTCACCTTCCCAAGAGAATGGAGCTCACCAGCTTTACAAAATAAAACTCTGGCGACACTTCCTGTTTACAGCCCAGAACATCTCGTCCTCTGTACAGTTGGCAAGCGTCCCATATTTACACGAAAATAAACTTAGTGTAACAATAATGCCTTTAACACATTTCCCAGTATTCTCAGCAGAAGGAAAGTCTTCCCTTAGTTCACAGGTGATCTTCCACACATATTCAATGTCCTGTTCACAACACACCGCCATACTGTATCCGTGCACACATCGGGGGCAACAAGAGGTGTGTGTGTTGCTGAGCATGAAAGAATCAGGGGGAGATGACCTTCAGGGGCTGGGGACTGAATGAACCTCATTGGCTGTCTAATGGTGCTGTCAACAGGGTCAAACAGGTCGACTAACTTCACTGAGCTCAGTTAAAACGCTAAATCCCACAAGGTCCACATGAGACACACATTAATAGATGTCTTCACAAACGGCTTGAAGTTCAACCTGAATGCAAGAACACACCAAACGTCTACAGCAGAAAGTAAGAAGTCTGCAGAGTTATATTCACAAACAGAAACCAAACTGATAGGCCAAGTAGATGGGCCTGTTGCCAGACTCCCACACAAACCCATTTCACAACCTTAACCATCATCCAGCAGTAAATAAATCCCCTCGCACTCAACTGCCAGTGCATCATGGTTCCCAGTCAGTGCTGGGCTGCCAGTTCTGTGCTGGCACCAGTAGAGGGACCTGCAGACCAGACAAAATGGTCTTGATCATTAATTCCAGTGATAGAGCCAATAATATTACTGTGGATCCACCAGCTCAGTCAAACCTGAGCCCTCTACGTTTACAAATCACGTCACTGCGCATGACAGCAGCACAATTAGCTGCTAATTGCAGGCTCATGATGAGTCGCTACCTGAGGTATAAGCAGGATAAATGCTGTATCCTTATATTTACTGTGTGCTAGGTCTATAGGCTGTGTCCTGATGCTGCTCAGTTTCTGTGATGGGATCATTCAAGTTTGATCTAATGTCTCATTTGATTCCATTAAGCTTTGAACAGTATGGAAAATTGAAATTAAAAGCTATATTTTACGATGGAACTTTGGTAGGAAAGCAGCAACATAAAGAAATATTTAAACCGCATAGAAATAACAGTGTAACACCAGTTACCATACAGCGTTTAATGGTTGAAAACTATTATAAGTTCCAAATCAACTATGCTTTTACTCTGTACCTGTTGCTGCCAAGTTTATCTGATGGGAATCATTGCAATTTCAAAATTTTTATTTCAGTTAACCTTTGTTTGAACAGGAGGGAAAATTGAAAAGGAGATTTGGTAGGAAAGCAGCAACACAAAGAAACATAAAAAAGTTACCACACAAATCAACTACGCGACAAAACACAATGACTAGTATTCACCTCCAGACAGGGAGTTCCAGTAACAGTCCAGCTTATGCAACCTCCCGTCACAGAGTTACACCAACACGGTGTAAAAGCACGGCTTAAATAACAGCTGTGGTTAGCTTGGCTGCTTGCACCCATGAGCCCTGACATTTACTGTAAATGTAGTTTGGATGTGCATCTGATCTGGGGCTGAGGGTCTGTGACTCGGTCCTGAGTCACAGGTGACTGCTGCTGAGTCACAGAGTCCATAGAGTGTGGTTTCACTCAGGCTGCATGCGTCTCCTTTCACTCGCTAACACAGTGAGTCGCTCATTCTTGCCTCATGTGTCCTCGTTTGTCTCCTCGTTTGTCTCCTCGCTGTCTGTTGAGTGATTGAGCCTTCAAACCAGCTGATTGTTTGATGTTTTTTTGCTTTTGGATGACAAAGAGATTTCCAATTGAGGCTATCAATCAAAGACTACTATTTACTTCCGGGGTTCCCACACATTTTTTCAACACTCTTCCATAATATTGTACCCTGACTTTATTTAAGTACTTTAAAATAGGTCAGCCTATGTAGTGACCATAGCCTGCAGGCTAGGCTCTGCCTCTCGCTTGAGGTATTATATTTGTCGTTCGAAAGCCAAACATTATTAACACGCACTTCCTAGGCCTTCCATTTTTGTGTAGAAGCAAACTGCTAACGTTACTCGCTCGTTAGACATTCCTGCTGCCGACTAGCTGCATACGTCAGCGTGTATCACGTGATATTATTGATGCAGCACAGCACTGGATTTTAAAGTTGTAATCCAAAGAACAGATTTTGAATTTTTGTGAACATATTTTACACAATGACCACGTGAGGCCTGTACATCCGTTTCTGCTAATATGACTGCTGCTATTGCCTCGACTGCTACAAAATGTCAGAAAACAGTGAGAAATGCTGGTTGCTTCATTATATAGAAACTTGAGTTCTCTCTTTTGTTTTCATTCTTTTTTCCTTTGTCTTCTGACTTTCTGAATATGCAGCTGTTACAACAGAGGTCAGAGTGCATTCAGTCTGCGCTCTGTCAGGATTTCCTTCTTTTGCTTTTCTAAACGAAGTGACCTGAAAAGCCGCCTCGGCCAAGTGGGAAACAGTCCTGTGTTGACAGATGCACGGAGACTGGGCACAAACACACTGATGTCTGGTGACACGAAGCAACAGGAGCATCCCCCTCCAACCATGTGCCTCTCTGTTACTGTCACAGATTCACACACACGTCGTCTGAAACGTCCACTGTTTCAGGCATCACACACAGTTACTAGTGTGTGTGTTCAAGAGGAGAAAATTAGGCAAAAGGTAACAGAAGAAGGGCTAGTGTGAGTGTCAGATATGAGGGAAAAGCATAAATGTGTTAGTCAAAAATATCATAAAGATGACTCTTGAGAAAAGGTGCTCAGGAAATCCATGAGCTAAATGTGGGCGAACACAAAGTTACAGTTACAGAACAGGACTGGGGAGACAGACCTGCTGTCATGGTGTCACCGGTGTCACGCTGGGCAGAGAACCAAACGAAGGAAAACATAAGTAAAACAGAGGGAAGCATGTTTTCTACGACCTTCCAGCCGGGGCAAAAAGAAAACACGAACAGCTATTTTTGACCTGAGTCAAGTTGACGAATGGCCCGGACTTTTGCAATCCCATCGACTTTGTTCCTTCTGCTCCTGAGTGCTATTGTTGGGCATCGACACGGAGGAGGAAAACAGAAAAACACTCACACACAGACTTTTGCTCCAGGACACTTGGGCTCACCAGTTGCTGCGAGGAGCCCTGTCAGTTCAGTGCATTGAAAGGAGCTCAGTGCGCGAGGACCAGCTTTGTACCCTGGAGGAAGAAGAACGCTATCTGAAGAGAGACTTGTCAAGATTAGTGAAGACCTTTCCCCTCTTTCACTGCAGCCTCGTCTTGTTGGGAGGGAAGGCTGAGGGGAACCTTTTTAATGATCAAATCATGCCTGAAAATCTCAGGGGCCTTCGTCACAGGACTTATAAAAGCTCTTTTTAAACTGAGCATTAACAGCACCCCTCCCCTCTACTGCTACCCTGGTTAAGCTAGGCACCTATTAGCTTCCCTAACTACCACAGATCTTCCGGGGGAGAAAGAAAGGGGGGCCGACAGATGGGACCCAGGGGTGAGGGACAGTATGATCAGGTTACAAGAACCCAGCGGCTGACAACATTATTTATGACCCAGTCCTAATGGATTTAGAGTGACAGCAGCTTCAGTCCACAGGCAGGGTCAAAGGCAGAGACAACAGAACACTAATGCCCATGAGGATGACAGACAGATTTGTAACTGACCCCTCTCGGGTTAAGGGTGGGTGGGGGTCAGGAGAAGTGGTGCGGGGAAACTTGAGGAGTGAGAGTGATGGCGAGAGATGTGCCTGGGACGGGAGACAGTGGAGCGTTTTTTCCAGTCTATTTGCCTTGTGTCTAGACCCAGAGTCAACGGGACAGGCCCAATAAACAGGCTGGATATTGCAGAGCAAAGACAGAGTTAGACAGAGTCCAAAAATACTGATGAAAGGCTGCAGTGTGGAGTAGCTGAGGACTGAGCTCCAGTTTTAGCCATTGAAAAAACTCCCATCCTGTATCTTCCAAAGACTCCACCAGCACTGCATCTGATTCTCTGACTAATGCTCCAGATGAAACTCAACGGGTTCACTGTAGCGTGGGATACTTTGTGCCAAAACCATTTTGGTACCTTATGACAGCTGAAAGGGGAACAGGAATTTAACATTTCTGCAGCAAAACCGCGAGATCCTCAACTGTGGCAACATCCATCGTTTCCTGCTTTGAAGGTGGTGCTACAGTACAGTAAACAATCTCCCTCTTTTCCATTAGCCACCATTAAATATGGCAATTACAAGTCTTAAGCATCGCAGAGAAACCCCCACTGCGTTTCCTGAATCCTTTCCAAGGGATAAATACATAAATTAAACATCACATTTGGGGTGCTGAGGATCAAAGTATGCTGTAAGAGTGTTTGATGTAGGCTCGGATTGAAATGTGCATATTTGAAAGGAACTGCACTGCTGACTAATCTGATAATCAGTGACAATGATTAAAAGGATGGTTGGACTGTAGCTTTCTGCGCCGTCGAAGAGCGTGACAATGGGCTTCCTGTTCACTGACATCACCTCCTTGGAGACCCCTGGAGATCAGGGAGCTGAGCAAGGTGCAAAAAGTGCAAGAGCCAGGCCTCCAATTACCACTGGGGCATGTTAGAAATGTGCACATTCATTACACTATGAAGAAACGTGACCAACACTGGTGACTTCCATGTCCCGTCTTAACAAGGATTACATGCTTCCTTACGGGTTGAGAAACTACTCCACCTTCTTAAGCTAAAAAACTATTTGCATTGTTTAAACTGGGGGGGGGGGAGCATTGTCAGCAAGGCTCTGAAAGGCGAGCAGTGTAATGAAGAGAGAAATTACAAGCACACACCTGCCAGGTCACCATTCAGAGTCAGCACAGTTGTGCTCAACACATTGATTGATCTGTTTTCCCTTATTTAGCTGAAACCCCCCCCCAAGAGGTGCACAGCTCCGACCAGACACCGACTAAGCAATCTGGCTTCATGCTCCCAGAGTGCACTGCAGCACACACTGTCTGGAGAGCCCAGGGGTTTGACGTTGCTGTAGATTGATTGTTTGCCTTGCAGAGAGAACAAATGATAAAAACTGACTGTGTGTTGTGAATGTAAAGATGGCTGTGGAAGTGTGGATCTAAGTGTGTGTGTGTACAGCATTTCCACTAATTTATAGGTTTGTTTTCTACTAACAAACCCTTCTTAGTTTAAAAGAGTGCAAAATGCACGATGCAACGCCAATCTATAATAGCTTCATCTGTGTATTTGCACACAGACACAAATATTTATTTCGTCTGGCAAAGCCACTGCAGCGAGGATCTTCTCTCTGGGGGTGAATCATAATCCATCCCAGGAAAGATGAGACCTTGAAAAGTGTGTGGATAAAGTCAACTTGTCTGCTTCTAGCAAAGCCATTAGAAAAGCAAACAGGTTTCCACTCAAAGACAGCCTTTATTACTGATCAGTCATTAACACAGACACACTGTTCAGCTTCTGTCAGATGATGAAGATGAGAGACGAAGAGTCAACGGTGAAGAACAGAAAATGTGTGAAAGACTTTGCTTGTTTACAACACGTTTGCGGGTCTTTGGCACAAACTGTATATAAAGACGGATGACGTGTCTCCACTCCTCCCACTGTACAAAAATTAAGCTAAAATATCCAGATATACAGGGGCCACCATCTTGGCCTGGTGACATCATTAGAGCCCCGCCCATACACCCGCCTGAACCAAGATGTCAATCATGACATCACACACCGTTTTTCTAGTATCAAATAACTAAAATCAAACTTAGCATAAAAACGAGCACTTGAACAAACATCAGCATGATAACAAATGACAGAAGATTTTATTTCATGTATACACATGACATGTACTGTCAGGGGGTGATGGAGGTGTATTGGGTTCACTTTTAGGAAGCTGTCATGTCCTTATATACAGTCTATGGTTTAGTTGATGGATGCACTCAGCGGCCTGCTGTGTTGGAAATAATGTGGGCACCTTACAAATCTCCAAAGATGAAAGGTCATGATTATTTAATGCTTCCTAAAGTCCAGAGAAAGGGATCCGCAGGGGACCAATCTAGCTATGAATGACAAGTGAACACAAAAAGAACACCTTTCCTTTATTATGTTGAAAATCAGAGATTTTCAAGGAGTATTTTGACCATGAAAACATAACGGTTAAAATGAAGCATTTTCCAGGAACTTTCAAGACTTTGTACAAGCCCTGCTTAAACCCGGACGCAACAGTATATCATTATTGCAAAACGACAACACATTAAATAAATAAAAAAGTTGAACTCATAAACAATAAAACACATCCTTGCTCAGCCTAATACACGATATATTCTGTTGCTACAGCCTCACTTGGTAGCAAATGTTAGGAAAGTCGTGACTCTTTCCTACTTGTGCCACCATAACTCGTATGGTGAATTGTTATAGGACACTATAATATCAAACATGAATAAAACAACAATCCAAACAGCCCATGCAAGCAAAAAAGAGCAATGAGAGAAAAACAAAGAAGTGTGAGAGGGCAACAGACGTAGAGAAGCAGCGATAACAAGAGGAAACAATGAGCCCTTTATCAACACTCATCTTCTGGCCAGAGCAGAGCAGAGATGGTGACAGCGAGTGTTGAGTAGGAAGGTGCTGCTACCTGCAGTGAACAGCAAGCAGCTGATGCAGCCACATCTGGCTGTTCTGAAGTAATGACCTGTCTCTCAAAGTAGCCTGCAGGTTAGAATAGTGTGCTATTCAAAAAAAATCTTTATTCATTATTAGCATTATTTGAAGCAAAGCTGCTCACTAGTGTTTTCATCCTGTAGTAGCGATGAAATGAACGCAGTATTGGAAAGAAGAGTAAATGAGTTTATCGGCGGACCATGCCACTGTTCATCTCTTCTCTGATAATGGACTTCCATGCATGGCTGCATTGATCCGGGGACTGACCTTCTCGCTGCAGTCTCCAATCACCACATTCTGTCAGCTCAAATCTCCTCCAGAAATTAACCTCAAATCAGTGTCTGTTCTTTGGATCAGAGAACTATGACTTGCAGGAGACTGGTTTAACCTTTCTGTGCTTCTCATGGGGATTCTTACTGGTCTGTGCTTCTCAAACTTGGTTTCAGAAAGGTTTTGTTTATTCAGATTCTTGTCAGATCTAGATTCTATCTTTAATTTTGTATGTACAACTACATAGTTACATGCATACACAGGCTGACTGGGAATTTGTCAAGCCAGCAATCATACCATCTGCATCTCTGCTTGGATTTTACTGATTGGTGCATCTTGCAGTGCCCTGCTCAAGACTGCATTAGCAGCCACCCAGAGCCCCCAGACCACGAGGGACCATGACAGCCCCAGATTCATCGTGTTTAAGTCGGTTTACAGTCATTTCATTGATTGAAGAGCCTGCCGGGACACAATGAATGATGTAAATGCGTATAAGACATAGTGTTACACTCAGCTGTACACACAAAAAACTATGAAACTGATTTTGTTCAAATGGCTCCGTTCCATTAGTGTTCCCGTAAACTATGACCAGCAGCTGTGCACGGTGGGCTAACTTGGTACAAACACAATGCACAAAGAGCAGGAGGAATGAGGGGCTCGATGGGCTGTGTTCGCCCCGGGGTTGATGGGCTGTTAATCCGGCCCTGCTTGGGCTTAACCCACCTGTGTGCGTAAGGCGGTGGACGGGTAGTAGAGCCACCAGACAAAGGAGAGAAAATCTAAATTCCAGCCATTACATCTTCAGGAGCTGGTTTCATTGGATGCTTTTAAAGTCATTTTAAATCACTTGGGCGAAGGTTCTTCTGGCTGTGGATGTTTTTTACTGTTTAGAATCATCTGATATTTTATAATTCTGTAGTTTGTTTTGGTTTTATATTTGTCTATGCTGCTGCCTGTCTTGGCCAGAGCACTCTTGAAAAAGATTTTTAATCTCAATGAGTCTTCTATTCCTGGTTAAATAAAGGCTAAATAAAATAAAAAATAAAATACATCTTCCTCTGGCTGCTCTTTATCCACGCCTCTTCCTTCTCCTCCTCATCTTCCCCCAGACAAGTGATCACAAAGCCATGCACGTACCCTGGTGGGATTATAGAGGGAGAGAAGTCTAGTCTCTATGAGACGGAGGGAGATGATGAGAGAATCAGGCGCTTTCTTTGCCTGGATGACATAATGTGACTGAATAAGCAAAGTTTCACAGCCAGGTTCTGGCCTCAAAACTCAGCAATATACAATTCTCTGCCCCTATTTCTCTGCATATCTTTCCCTGTTAGACCTCTACCCTCAACTTAATAATCACCCTCTGTTCTTCCTTTCCTCAGCTTCTCTCACCCTTGCCCTCTTCCTTTGTGTCTGCTTTCAGGTTAACATGAATGAAGGGCAAAATGTGATAAGGAGGTTTCGTTTTGACAGCTCAGAGAATAAGAACTCAAACAGGAGCCAACAGGGGAGATCCCAGGGTGTGTTTCTGATTTACCTCCCCGATATAATGTGGCCGCCCCAGAGGCCAAGCAAACAACGCTTCTGGGAAGGGATAGCAACTCATTTCATTCACGGATGGAATCTCAATCGAGACCCTGAGCTCCCCTCGCTGCAGGTGTAGAACTGACATATAAATATACAGCATGACTTATGCCATTTCCTGGAGGCTATAATCCAAAGTGCATTTCAGTATGGAAGCTGGGCATCCAGTGGGAATCAAACCTCCAACCCTGTAAATCAGCAAGCAATTTGGATTTCTTAAAATGAAAACCACCTTTCCCATAAACCTCTGCTCTGTCTGTTTTAAAGAAGAACGAGCTAATGAGAACCTGTGATAACATTGTGATCATCTCAGTGAAGCAGCGAGGTTAAAGTGCAGGTTAAAGAAAGAGTCTGCTCCCCCATTTTAACACTTTGGTGTTTGTGCGATTCCTAAAGATTGTTACATTTTAGTGAGCGAGCCTTTGTTTTCACAGAGCCAGCTGCTCCTCACTTGCACTTTCCAGTCTTGTGCTAAACTAAACCTACCGGCCAGTCGTGCTTGCTACATATTTACCTAACAGACATGAGAGAGGTACCAATCTTCTCATCTAACTCTCTGCAAGAACGAAAAGAAGCGTATTTCCCAAAATGTGCAGCTACTCCCAAAAAAGAGTAACTGCACCCAGGCAAACAGTCTGCCAACTACTGGTGGCGACATGCTCTCTCCACACCCTGCTGCTGTACCTCTTTCCTTTCATTTTGAACTTATATTTTATATGCAACTTTTTCTCGAGGGACACTTTGCTGTAGACCATTAGAAATAACTAAGAGCTTGTCAACCTAAACTTTTAAAGTATTCCAGCAGTGTCACGCTCAACACACTGAGCTGCACCGGACCCCTGCAGCTGATCAGATCACACGTCACCCTGCTGCTTCTGGAGCCGAGTGTCTCTTTGTGTGCCGAGGAACCTCGCTGCCGTCAGTCACTGCAGCGTGGACAGCAGCACAATGTGTCTGTGGCTTCGCAAATGTGTGTGGAAAATGGAACTGCGTGTAAGTGTGTGTGCAAGTTCCTGCAGCGTCTGCCTTCACAGCAGTTAATCCTAACAGCCATGGTGTGTGTGTCCATCACTTGCAATTTAAAGTGAGTGGCTTCATGTAGCAGCCAATATTATTATGTTGATACAAAATCGCTGTAACCTGCAGTGATTGTAGGGGCCACAGTATGTTAAAATGACCAAAACCCAAACTAAAGCATTACAAAACAACAAAGAGCAGAAGACTTACAACAGAATTCTTAATGGTGCCCTCATATATGTGGATACGAGAGACACATCTGTTAAAGTTTAATTTCCACTTCTCTGGCCACTCCAAACTAATTGACTTGATTTTTTATTTAAGAACTGCCTGTTTCTTTTATGAGCTCTTTTTCGTCCTTGTCCCTCTGTTCCTCTCTGTGCCTTTTCCATGCCATCCATCATCCACTGAGGTCACTGCAACCTTTCGACTGAAATATTCTTGGCATCACAAAAAAAAAAGATCCTTCATCAGGGCAAAAATTGCACTGGCTTTGATGGGAACATGAACGAAGGAAAAATTCGCTTTTAAAAAACCGTGACGATTTTGTTTTTAAAGAAAGTGGGCAACCCCCTAATTATCACTAAAACCCACAATGTTCCACATGGCTTTGAGGTCACGTGACTCCAAGATGTCTCGCTCTTCAAAATGAGACTAAATCGTCAAAAAACAGTGAGTCATTTTCACCAATACAAGAATCTATCCCAGGGCTTTGCAGACGATACTCGAGTGGAGGGTTTTGAGTGTGTGGGCCCCTGAAACTTTAGACCACGGGCCACTTGGTTTTTGTGGTGTGTGTCAGTAATTAATCCACCCAAGAGTGAGAAAGTGATATTTTGCAGCCATGGGGGAATTGCCTCCATCACCATAAACCTCATCTTACTACCCTAATATATAGAGGGCAGAAAGATGAAAAGAGAAAAGAAGTGACTTATATCAAATGAAGCAACTTTTCTTCAAAGGCATCACTCGGATCAGTTTGTAAGGCCAGTTGGTGCACATGCACTCACACGCTCACACACATGTTGAGCTCTAATTTTGAAATGTCTCCCTGCCCCCTATGTATTTTCAGCAGTGTCAGTGGTTCTGATTGAAGTGGAATTGGATCCACGTTGCTCAAACTGGCAGGATTGGTTTTAACCTTGAATGCCCTTTGCCTTCCTGTCTTTCTACAGAAAGAAACAACACTTCTGGAATCACTGCTGCTACATATTAATACTTGTACTGCTTCTGCTATTGCCAGCATGTCTACTACCAATACCACTACTATTGCCACCACTCTTTTGTTACTAACCTTATTATGCTAACTCCTTCTAAAGCTAATTACTGCTGCTTCTGATACTACTACAACTACTAAATTACAACACCCAGTACTACTCTCCAACTACCACCACTCCACCACACGGTGTGAATTCAAATCATTCAAGTCGGATGTAGCTAAGACCGGAATAAGACCTACTTTCTTAGGCCCAGCTGGAGCCTATCAGCTCCTGGTGTTATGGCGAGGAGTGTGTCAAGTGGCGAGTGTCGTGCACTGCACTGATTTTCTGACACTGACATCCACAATGCACATCCATTCTGGAAATCACAGGAGACAGAGTCAGTTTCACTGTAGTGGAGAATGCAAGTTGTGTGCATCTTTGAATCCCCAGAGGTATGTACAGTCACCCTACTCTCCGACTCACCAGGACCGGAGTACAAAATATCAAAAAATATCAGACGGGGTGGAAAAGCAAGTTAGAAAAATAACTACTATTATTGGTTCCATTCAGAGCTGTAGCTGGGTTGTAGGATGATAATGGTTACGGCTTGTTCTTTATACTACAATCCTTTAGGTATTTATGCATTTGTTGTGAAAGAAGGGTTATGGGGTGGCAGGAGCTCAACGCTTAAAAAAAGGAAATGACACCAGGAAAGTTAATAAGAAACATCTGAAGGTACTTTACACTCGACTGTACCAAAGCATCTTGTATCTGCAAATCATTCAGTGTTAAGAGGAAAAATAATTTTATGAAAATGTGACAAAAACATGTTATTTAAAAACCTCACAGCCAAACCAGCCCATACGTCACATTTTGGGGTACACAGTTATTACTCACACATGGATCACTGAGCACCAGCTTACATTTGTGTCAACATCAGCCTGCAGTGCATCAGGTGCATCACGCCCATGTGAGAAAACGCTTCAGCACGGCTCATCGTACGTTAATCCAAAGTGCAGCTAAATGCTAACATTGTGCCACATTTCTCAGCATGCCTCTGAATGCTGACGCTGCCAGAATGTGTGTCACCTACAGTTCCTACAACAGTGGTGGAGGCAGTTCCCATAGCAGAGTGACCTCATGCTGGTCAGGTAAACACAGGCTGACCTTTAGTCAGCAAAGCCAGTGGTGAATACAAGGATTGTCAGTACCATCCTTATCTCAAGAACATGTCCCTTTGAAAACACATACGCTAAATACACTAACACACTGACTAAACACGCTAGTTCAGCTGCGTGAACACTCTCCCTAATTGCACTTTTAGCAGTAGGGTTTCGGATCGCGACACTACGATTACTATTACTGATACTTTGAAACTGATGCTGATTGAGTCTTCCTGAGAAATGTGTTCTGTCTATGTGTAGTGTCTGTGTAGGACACTATAATAAATCCTTTTATTCAGAATGTCATTGGCATTTTGGCACATTTTTCCTTCTAATTTAATCACTGAATCAGAATGTATTATCTATTCAGTCCTCTGACACGACACCATATCACTTTTACCTGGAAGGATGGACTTCATATCAGAGTATATGCAAGTCCAGTAATTTCAGTCCAGTAAATGAAACCGTTCCTTGTTGCACACTCTCACACATCTCTACAAAAAATCAGCTGTCAGTTTGTATGGCTCAAAGGCACAGTCGGGCTGTCAGTGAGAGGTTCGCCTAAAGGTGTTTCTGAAAGCTTCCTTGAGCTGTGCCTTCTTGCAGTCCTCAGGGGTTTGACCTTCGTCCCTGTCCATTTGTCAAACAAACAAGTAGTAATGCAGTTCTGGGACTGGAAAGGTACCTCACCTTACCCTGAGTCCCGGAGGAATGTGGCAGCCAGGATATTGGAAGGTTGTGTAACAGCGAAGCACATGAAAAGCTGATATGGTCAGTTCCTTCTGTAAAGCCCTAAAGACTGAGGGAGAATGAGACTGCTGGGCTCTGCAACAGGGGCTTGGTAGCGTCTTAGTGGCTGATGTGAGAAGTGACATCAAGTCAATGTTCCAGTGCATTATGCACAATAACAGAGTTGTGCAACAAAGACTGATTGATGATCAATGCATCAATCACAAATAATGAGAAATGAAACAGACAGACAAAAAAAAAGGATATTTTTCTATAAATTGTTTGACTTCTTTCAAGTCTATTGCTTTGCATTTGTTTTTCTTGTGAGTTGTATGAAAGGCGATTTACTTCCAGGGCACAAAATGACTTTATCTGCAGGGAGCTAGAGGGACTGTTGCTTGCATCCTTTTAAATCCACACTGCTAGTCAGATTCAACTCAATGTTCAATCCAAAAGTATTGCCAGTCACAGAGGGCTCATACCTGTCCTCGCTCCCTACTTTATTTGTTCTAAGTCATTTAAGGTAACAAGAGGAGGAAGACAAATGAGTGTTTTATTTATTTTGCCTTGTACACATCAGGGTCCTGTTGGGTCTGCAGAGAGTGTTGTGTATTCGAAGGGTTAGAGTGGTTTAAAACGTTTGGCTGCAATCAGACTCACTTTGTTCCATGAGCATAACAGAAACAGGTGAATATGTCTTGGTGGTATTGGTACAAGAACATTTGAAAGTTAATTTTGTGACTGAAAAGTATCACTGTTTTCACATGGGTAAAATGGAGCCAGAACAGTCTGAGCCGTGTACCTCCCATCCCCTGTGGACCTGGAACAGCTACCTGCCACGGACATTCGTGGCACTAAGCAGCAAGCACAGATCTTTGGGTTTTGTACACTGTACATGCGTTTGATGAAAACAATTCTGAGCAATTGAGAAAGTAGGTCCTTTTCAGGGTTTGTCACGACGATCCAGCCCCCAGCTGGCCTGTGTGTGCAGTGACAGGTGGACGGAGCCTCCACGGTAGAAGCAGAGCTCGTGTTTGCGTATGACTGACGGGAGCCAGCAAACAAGCCTCCGTGACCGCTGGTAAACACAATTAGCATACCATAAAGGATGAATGGCATGTCTGTGTAATTGTCCAAAGGAATTACGTGCTGAGAACAAGCTAGAGAAATGTCATCTGTGCAGAGGCAACACTGTCGAAGAAATTATGATTTAACAATATTCATCCCGTTTTCTTTTCCCTTCCCTGCATATTGGACAAAACAGAGGCAGGGGTAAGCATGTTGGTTACACATCATTAACCACTGTATCATGTTACATTGCCACTAACGCTCTGAGACTAATCTCCTTTCCGCTAATGTCACTGATAAGCCCGCTCTCTCTCTTATCTTCACTCCTAAACAGAATCAAACATATGCCTTCGATCCCATCTCATTAGGATATCAAAGCCTTAATAAAAGCCGTTTATCTCTTCCCAACCAGACAACGCTAATTGAATCCAGAGATAGATACAGATCTAGTAAGTGTGTCAGTGGATTAGTAGGGCCTGTCACCACGGTAACCCAGTAGGAGGTGGAGGGCTAAAGTTGCTTCCTTGGGTTTGTTGCTTCCAAATGACTCTGCAGGACATTCTCGCTCCGTATCCGCCTGATAACGCTTCCTTCCTGAGGCGAGCGACTCCGCGATTCCTCCTCTCTCCCAATCTGCATCAAGTAGGAAATGAGACCAGATGTAAAACATGACAGTTCACTGACTTGAGACCGCCATTGTCAGTTTGTATATCTGATGAAAACAAGAAACTTTTAATTTGATTCCCTCTTTGATATCATCTTTTTGATTTCGTTTTGTTTCCTCTGATATGTCAACCTCAACTCCCTCTCCTTCTGTTTGTATGTCTTACATTCTCGTTTTCCTTCCTTTCATTTGCTCCTTCATTCTGGATCGGATGATGTGAAAGCAGAGTATCCTCTTCTATGCAGCGGTTGCTGGCGGGCTCAGTTTGCCAAAGACCTTGAAATGTGGGGAGAGAGGAACGGACTTTGACGCAAAGTCATGTGGCAAGCCAAGATCAGGACTCAAGCTGTTGCGGTGAGACGCAAGGCGACCGCTCTCGAACGTCTCTGATCCCGCGGTGGGGTGGTGGCCATGTCCAGGGTGCCGGCCTTAACTGACCACAACACCAACGTATGGTCAGAGGGATTGGACACATAAACTGCCCAATGAAGGAAAAACGGTTTCATCCATGTGCTCACTCTTCTTTGGTGATTGTGTGAAGGACTCTTCTTCCTTAAGCGTTACGTTTCTTTGGTGGCACTAAATTCATTCTGAAATTATCCCTAAACTTCTTCCATGCATTTGTAATATATTATACAGATATTGGAAATGTAAAAGGCTTAATTTCTCACACTGGAGATTAGATAGCTTTCACGAACTGGGCACATATGGACTCATTGTTGTTCTGTAGCAAATCAGTAGCACAAAGCAAAGAAGATACACGTATGAGAATTCCACATATTGACTGGGGGAAATATATTCTGAAGTCGTTTTTGTTACTTTTACTGTTCATGGCTGGTTGATGCTGGAGTTCTGATTGTTCAAGCAAAGCCACGAATCCCAAAAAAAAAGACCCTGCAAATCATTAAGGCCCTGATCTTTGCCAGCCCTCTCTCTTCCCAACGTTTCCTTTCTCATGATCTCCGACAGTGTCTGCTCCTGCTTCTCCCTGGGGCATCTTCTTCTTCTCCCTCCTCCTCCTTTCTCTTGTGAGAAATGGGCTTTTGCATGCTCAGAGAACAGTTGCAACACAAGAACTCATGCTGGCCTGTGCAATCCCTCCTGGATGTCATCACAGAGCTTGGGAGAGCTTGACGGTGGAAGTGCATCTTGTGAATGCAGACAAATCTGGAGGCCCAGAAGGGGTGCAAGACAAGGAGGAGGCTTTTCTGTAGTCTTTAGGCTACAAATAGGTTTTAACATAACACACTGAAAGCATGTTTCATAAATACCCAATTAGAGCATATTTCCTTTTTTCAAACATGCTAAAGAGAGCTACATTTATAAAAAGCAAACAGTTATATTGCATAATCAGCCATAAGTGTGCAGCAAGTGCCTTTAGTGATTAATCTTCAAATACTATCTACCCTCAGCTGCCATGTTGAGCTGGCAGGTGCAAAGCCTGTCTTAACTGGGATAAGTACACAACAACAAGTCTGCTTTACTCAGCGCTGAACTGGATACAAGCCTGAAATACATGAAAAGGCTACAGTGGGGAGGTGATTTGAAATGAGCCGGGTGGAGCTGGAGAGCTTCCAAACAGGTGCTGCTGCTCCGCCATCGCAACAGGAGGCTGTAGGCGAGGCAGAGTGTGTGTGTGTGGCGGGGGGCTGCAGGAAGGGTTTTATGGTTATTGTATTATCTTATCCTCTTGGGAACCTGATCTGCTGCTTCCTGCTTAGAGGAAGAGAAGGGACGGAGTTGGAGGGATGACAGTAACCTGGTCAAAACAGTTGTGTGTGTGTGGAGTTATGTCTCACATTATTATATTATCCTTGAAATTTTGGCAAACTAGCAGGCGACTCCACACATGTTTCCATCATCTACTTTTATGGTCAAAAGAGCAAGATGAGATTCCATAATAATCAAGCAGCAATAACTGATACATTATGGAATTTCATTGCTTTCCACTTTAGATGCCATTTTGTTTTCTCTTAACTTATTACATTTGTGTACTCTGAGTTTAGCTGTTGCTATGGTGATAGAGGGGGCAATGACATGCAACAATTGTTCTTATCTGGAGTAAAATGTCCACACCTGATACTGCTGCTCTTTTTAATCCTTCTTTTTGAGATTATCTGGTGCAGTGAATGCATGTGTTGCCGAGTGTCAGAACTACAAGCTTCGTCTACAGCACAACTTCCAGAGGCGACCTTAGCTTTGGGCTAAATGCAATCGTCAGCATGCTAACATGCTCACAATGACAACGTTAGCATGCCGATGGCAAGCAGATATGTTTACCATCGTAGTTTAGTGTGTTAGCACGCTACAACTAGAGATTTTGTTAGTTTTGGAGATAATTTGTCATAACTCAAGTGTGGAAATTTGACTCGATGATGGCGATGGAGGAAAAGCTAAGCTGAAGCCATCAAAGATATTACAGTTCATCATAACAGGGGGCGTGAATATCAGTACCAAATGTAGCTGTGGAGATATTTCACTCAAAACCAAAACGGTCAACCTAATGGAGGCACTGGAAGAAAGATCAGGGGATCACCAACGTCATTATGATTTATCTGCTGGGAATCATGAATGTCACAATTTCGTGACAATCCATGGAATAGTTGCTGAGGTATTTCAGTCTGGATCGAAGTGCTGTGCTGACTGACAGGCCAACATTGCCATGCTGCTATCATGCCTGAAATATCGTATCTTTGCTTTTTTTATATGCTACACTTTTCCCAGCTCAGCCAAGGGTAAAAATCCTTTTCTCTTCAGGTTTATTTTCATGCACAAATTGAAATTAAGCATAAAAGAGGTCGAAACACGCTTAGAGAGACTGGGAAAGGCGAGAAAGAGGCCGGGCCAGTCAGCAAACACACACTCAGAGAAACACACACTTCAAAGCTGGGAGGCAGGTCCTGCAGTGAAGGCCTCACGTTGAGAGCACAGGTGGGATTCTGTGGAACCCAAGCCGACCACTGGAGGAGACTTCAGAGGAGGAGAATGTCAACATTGACAGCTTCCCAGGAACACACACACCAATAACCACGAACGTTACACTCGCCTTGGAGGTTTTACAGGGATCTTCTGCTGCTCGCTCGCACACCAACAAGCACTCCAAGAGCTGGGATGGTCTTTTGAGGTGCGTCTTATTTTGTCTGCTATAAGCACCCACACATATGATAAATCCAAGTGACAGGGTTGTCTTTGTGGAATATCTTATTTCACCTGTTAGCACACGCACAGGTTCAACTGCTATGTTTGCCTTTGTGGCGTATCTTATTTCGTCTCCATCTCTCACACACCAAAATGTCTTAAAGGTATATGATTGTATTTCATCAGCAGACACACACACACTCACTCTATGGTCGTCTGAGAGTTCTGGCGGTCTGTAAACTCAGGTAGCATCACAGTGTCACTTCAAACAGAGATGTTTGACAGTTCTGTCACCGCGTGCAGCGTTCAGACTGAAGCTCCAGGGGAAAAACACTCGGCGACAACAGATACAGTAGCACATACTTACAAATGATACTGTTGTTTCACTTTGCCTTCAGTGTTTAAGGCTTTACCTTTCTCTTCTCTTGCTGAATTGTGTATAAAGAGCTGACTTTCATCAGAGCTTGCGTATTTGCGTATTTAAATGTGTCTGCAATATAACAACAGCAGCTCACTTTTCTTCCTTCCCCTCTTCCTGTTCTGATAACAGAGCAAGTTAGAAGGTTATCTTTCAGCCAGATCTTGCTCGAAAAGATAGCGTGGACGAACATTGCTCACTCCTAGCTGTGTCTGTGTTTTCTGTGAGTCCAGACAGACGCTGGCCGGCTGAACGAGTTACTGCTGTCACGTCCTGCTGCGACGGGCCTCAATCTCACAACATCAAAGCAGGGCTGAGCTCCTGTATCGCTGGAGCGAAGCCGCTGAAGTGAATCCACCAGCTCGTAGACACGCACGAAAAAATCTAGATGCAGGCTGATACTGTTACACACACACACACACAACTGGCCACGTTTTGCCAGCATATCTTCATTGTTCAGTGGTGTTGGTAGCAGATGAAGGCAGTGGGAGTCGGGCTCCATTTGACGGACCAGTGCTATCAGCAGCAAAGACCTGAAACGTTTCATGAATGTATTACAGCTTGGTTTCACAGAGCAAGTCATTCTGTTGAAATGGCCACGTTTCACTTTTCTCTCTCCAACTGGACAAGGAGAAGTCTTAAGCAATTACTTAAGACAAATTGAGTTATAAAGCACTCTTTTAGCCCAGTTGTATGAGATCTTTAAGTGCTGCTTGCATTTAAAAATCGCAAAGTAAATGCTTGAAGAGAGGTTTCCACGAGGGAGTCACTTTGTGTTGAAAAGTGGTGGGGAGATAAGGGCTCCGATTACCTTTTTGTTTGTGATTTTAGGCAACGTAATGGGGGGGTAGGTATAAGGTCAGAGCACATAATTACAGCGGGTCGGGGAAGAAATGCATAATGATTCATCCAAAGGGCCTAGAGCCTGGGCTGCTACAGAGGCAACATCACAGGTCACAGGCATCATTGGACAAGCTGCATTTGTTTCTTCTATATTTACATTGCATTGTTTCTGAAATTAACTCTCAAAGTGTTCTCATTTGTGACTTAACATTTCTTGATGCAAGCTTTTTTTTTTTTGCAAATTATGCTTGTAAAACATGATGCAGTCAGAATCTGCCATTTCCATAAATGGAGGGGGCGTGTCCCAGTGTAAATGACACCTATTGGTTTAGACAGACGGCAACCGACACTTAAGAAAAATGTGTGTCCCTTCTGATGAGACAACCTAAAGCCTTGTATTACAAGCAACTGAGTGTAAGGGTGAGCAATGCTCCTGTAGTTACAGAGCCAAGGAGAGAGGAGCAGAAAGCACTTATTTCATTAGAGCAACCAGTGAAGGAAGATAGGAGAGACGAGAAAACATGAAGACAGGAGACTTCTGCAACAAAACAGGCTGCTGTTATCAGGATGAAATGCTGAGCTGGTAAATCCCAGAAGCACGTGCAAATATCAACCACCACACAGCACAGATACTGAGGGGGAGGGGAGACTGGCTTAATTCTACCTTTTCATTCCTCACAGAGAAAGATTTAGGGCACTGACCAGAGAAGAGCTCAGGTCCTCAGCAGCACAGCTATAGTGAGGACTGTAGCTCAAAGGTAAGTCAGTTTGGGGAATCATTTCACTGTTCGTCTTTGTGCTCGAAGTTAACCTGCATATTTTTAACAGCGGATGTTTCTGCACCATCACACATCTTTTTAGAAATGTCCACCGTGTTCTCGGATGGTGAGTGCAGCGCAGTGGGAGTAGTCTGCCTTGAAGGCCTTCTGCCAGAAAGCTTTTAGGAAGTCAGGTGACGTAGTGTAAAGAGTGACTAAGTCCATGTAGCAAGGAGGTCGGGGTGGATGAGCGGGTCAAACACTGGACTTTCACCCACAAAACCGCTGTTTGTGTCCCGAGTGAAACTTAACTTGTTCTTTTGACCCAAACCGAGATCTTTCCTCAAACCTAACCCAGTAGCTTTGATGCCAAAACATAACCGAACTGCGACCATTTCACAAAGTTGACCACGTTAAACAGCCTTCAAGGCAAACGTCTCCCACATGTGTACAATGGTAGTGTTATTAATAGGAATAATAGACAATACTTCAAAAGCAACCTCCAAGATGGAATTGCCCTTTAATATCATGTTAAAAAAAAAAAAAGGCCACAGCTGCCCCCTCCCCACATGCTCTCCCCCACTTTGGAGAGCAGTTAATGCCCCGCATACACTCAACAGTTTGATTTTGACTGCTTGATTTGCATATCAAATCACAGCCTTGTGTGTGCAGCTTAATATCATGCATGGATGAGTAATGTTTTATTGCTCCGTCTGGTTGCGTCAGCTCCACGTTTGTAGGGCATTTTGTGTTTTGTTATATGTTTTTACTTTGCATTTTATTAAATCAAATCTGCAAACTAATATTCCTCATTGAGAATTGAACTGAACTGTGGATCAGGCCTGGTAAGACAGCCAAGTTAAAAGTTGGTTTCGCTCCATGCAAAATATCTGTTAACTGGCAATCAAAGTCCTCTGACATTCCCACTATAAAAACTGACCACTGAAACAGTTACGACCGCATCTAAATTAGCCCCACTGCACCCTGCCTAAAAACACAATCCATCAAGACATGTGAGGGAGAAGTGCGGTCTGCATTTCCTCATTGCTTAATGAAATGCCTGGATGCAGTCTGAAACAGCTCCAGCTTCTCAGAGACAAACTCAGAGGCTATCAAAGAGTTCACTTTACTTTGCACAATGTCCCAACATCAGTGACGTTTCCTCACTGTTGCCAAGAGGTCTTCACAAAATATTCCAATTAAAATTACACAAGTCTTACCCTTGTCTGCATCTTACTATACAACGGCTTGCATTAAAAAAGCCCTTTACATTCTTGAATGGTCTGCAAAGTCACAGGACACCTGAATATGTGCCATATGCTTTAAGATATGGGCTCAAAGGTTAGTCATCACTGCTGCTGTTTATTATGCTGCTATGAAACTGTTTCGGAGTAAGCACAGTGCGAAATGTGCCTCCGGCTGTGATGACGTAGTCTTTTGAGGTGCTACATTTTCATAGCTAAGCTGAAAACGTGGATAAAAAAAGATGGAACCAGCGTTAGCAAGCATCGTCCTTGCTGAGGTGCTCTTGAAAATGACAGTAAATCCTAATCAGGTTTGGGGGTACATATAATAACAATAAGAACAAGAACTTTATTTAAATAGCACCTTTTAAAATCAGAGTTTACAAAAACCATTGCAACGGACCAATAAACTTAATACAAATACTGCCACTGGTAGCCAGAAGCTATACAATTAAGACAACTGCAATATTCTGAAATGTTCTTCCGGGGCTGTGGTGGTATGACAGAAAATGACCATTAAACTCACAGCAAAAGAGTCAAGCCAAATAAGACTTTTAAGAATTTTGGAATTTAAGGAACTAGCATCCAGCATCCACAGCGTTTACTCTGAACGGCACCAGCCTCTTCTTCCCATACTTTGATGGAGATGAGCTTTCTGTCACACTGTTAGAAGCCCTACTGCTGATTTCTATCTGGTTTTCATTCCTTATGACACCTAAAAAGAAAGCATCCCCTGTGGCCAAAAAGACCTTTTGTGAATGAAGCAAAAGATTTGATTTATACGTTTTATTGTAGAAAAACTGTTATTCCAACTAGATCTACATCTTGAGCTTGTGTGTTTGCACCATGTGAGGGCATGAGGCCAAACCTTAGCAGACCACCTCTGCATCTCTCCTGCTCTCTCAGCCTTAAGGCTGTATCAACAAGTGCTATGAGCTAACTCTGTTATGATATTAGAATTGAATTGAATTAAGGCTGCTACTGTTCCATGTATCTGCCTTCCAAACTCACAGTGTCTTGTCTATGCAAGTGTATTTCTTCTAACCACTTGGTCAGAATGTTGGAAATTCTGACTTCTGAAAATGAATAATACAATGGAACAGCCCTCAAAGTGATCCCTCCACAAGTAGGAAACTGTCTCCACCCAAACATTCCTCAAAATCTCACGTCAGCACCTGTAAAGGCAAAGCAGCATTATTTATTACATGTTTATTTTGCTAAAAGTAACTCTTCCACACTGTGTGGTTCAGTTAGCCAATGTCTCAAAATAGAAGGCAACACGACACAAAAGGCACTCAGGATGAGGAGCAGCGGCTGGCCGTCACAGTTGTGGACAGACAGCGGGGAGAGATATTTTCCCGATAACACAGGGGTCGTAAACATCCCTATCAGCTGACCTTTGTCTGAAAGTGCACAGAGCAGGCGACCACCCTCGAGTTTTAATGATCCTCTGGGCATTCCAGACGTTTGGGAAAGCCCTACAGTTTGGGTTTGTGTGTCTCTAGCATGAGAAAGGAATAAAATAAAAAACACTGCTGAAAAATACAGGACCATTGAATTGTTGTAATTTATGACAAAAATATGTTGCACCATAAATAGTGCCTCTTGGGCCTTGATGTATTTGCAGCGGGTCGTGAAGAAGATTGGACCTAAACCTGGATTTTTTAAAAAGTTGTTATTTATCTAGGCAGGGTTGACTTAGCATGCGTGATATGCATCAGTGCCTTACTTCATACACACGACGTTCCACACTTTCATGTCTGGAATTCTTCCTCTGTTGGCTGTCCAGTAGAGGACTTAGAGGTCCAATGCCTTGCTCAAGGGCACTTATGCAGACTTTAAAGCTTTATTTTATTCAAATTCTCCATCCCAGATTGAAACCACAGCACTTCTGTGGAAAGTGTGTGTGATGATGGCTGTGTGGTGGAAACTGAAGGTGGAGCAGAGGGCAAATGGAGAAAGAAATCCACTCTTTCACAGTAAAATTTATAAAAGTTAAAAGTTAAAGAGGAGGGTGCTGACCGGGCGTCAGTGAGCAAGAAAGGAAGAAACGCCAAATCCTCACTGCCTCAGGGTGAGCGTGACTTATCGAAGCCTGCAAAGAGTATCGATAGAGAGAAACTGATGCAGACTTCATGCGATTTCTTCCAGTGAGCACAGATGAAGGTTTGCCACTAAAGAGAACTTACTGAGAAGCCTGTGCAGTCCTGACGCAAGAGGGGCATAATTCCACATGTCACAGAGCATCAAGAAATATGTTAAATATGTTAAAATATTTAAACAGATTTACCCTAATTACAGCCCTTCTGACCTCTGGATGCAATATTGCCTCTGGGCCAACCACTTCAGGCTCGTGTTGAAACAACCGCAAATGTAATTCCTCACATTAGGCGTCCAAGTTCATTCTGGACGGTATTATACAGTAGACCACTTGACATGGATGGCAGTGCTCACCGGCTCTGCTGCCACCTCCAAGGCAAACATACTTTTACCCAGTGTGGCTAATGCTCCAGCCCAAAGCATTAGCTGAAGTGTCTTATGCTGAGGACAGACAGAGTGCAGCCACTAAGTAAGCTGGCTGCCGTCTTAGATCGGTGTATGGACTTGGCAGATTTGAGGACGGCGGTGGAAAATGTACCCATAATTCCCTCCTAATGTTCCCCCCACCTCTTGATACACCAACTGTCTGCTGACAAAGTGACTCATTTAGGCTGAAGTGTCCCTCTTTACTCTCCCCACCATGTCTCTTCGTGGTGGTGACAGTTACAACTAATTCTAACACTTAATAATATTAAATATTACTTGTATAGTTATTACACATTATTCTGATGTAATTATCTCCTATGCTGTTTCAAGTAATGACAAATGGAAAAACCCAGGATGGAAGCACGGGTTCACTCGGCTGGAACAACTCCTGCAGTCGGCAAAACACTATTTTCCAAACCTGCTTTCAGCACTAACGTGATATATTTTTCAAACACTAAAACACTAACAAGAACACCAAAATTCCACTTTCATGCAAACTAAGAAGAGATTTTAATAATGTATCTTTGATTGTCCAAGGTTCCTCTCAGTAAAGCAGAAAGGACAAAAGCATGGCCATGGTTTGACTTGTATAATATTGCAGCCGTAAACACCAGGCTGCAACACACACACACACACACACACACTCACACACACACACACACACTCACAATAACCCTATCAATCGGGTCAGTTTTTCCTCCCGTCACTGACGTGATTCACGTTCCCACTGCTCCATTTGGAACCGTTACCCCTTCACAAGATGAAAGTTTCAGAGTGCGTGCAATACAAGGCCTGTTGCCGCAGCCAAATATTGAAAATGTCAACTTCCTGGCAAGCACTGATCACCTTTAATCATCATATTGTAACGGCACTTTCCTCCTTCAGGCTTGAGCAGAATAATTGTAGTGTTGGTGAAGCCTTCATGGGCTGTTTGCAGCTACAATATTAGTACAATGCACACAGTAATACCTTCTGGGCAAAGTGTCATGTGGTGCCCTGTAGATAAAGCGTGTAAGTCACTGTTTGGGGTCTTGTTCTCACCGGGGCCACCCATGCTAACACAACAGAATGCTCCTACAGTGCGGCAAGGTGCTGCTTTGACATTTTCACTGGAACATCTGTGAAAATGCCAGATGTTAAAAGGGGTAATCTCCAAATCCTTTGGAATGTTTGCACCTATCAGGGTAATTGTGGTTCAAGCTAGGACTTTGTGGGGTTGTTTGCAGCAGTTACTGTATATATGTGTGCTAATATATAACAAGCTTTCACACTGGGGTTTTGACTTGACCAGACAAAGCTTATTTTGCAATAATGATTGGCTTATTCAACATTAGCCTGCTGATACAGTTACGGACTAAAAACATTGTTCATCTAATTTGAAACTCTCCTTTAAAATTTGATTTTTTTAACACGATAAAGTAACTTATAATCTCCCGTAAAAAAAATAGCTCAGCAGGATTGCAACATCTGGAGTTAGCACCTATAGGATACACTGTAAACTGTTTCAGCAACCTGTTGAGTTTATAGAAGCTAAGCGCTACGATCAAGCATTTGGCTGTTCTGTTTTACAAAGTTTGATTGCATAACCTGCAGTTATTATAAAAACACATACACTAGAACCATTGGGCCATAAAATCAGTTGGCAAGATTGTGTTGAGCATACTAAGCTGCAAAAATGTCTACATGCTGCTGTGCCAAAGGCAGAGGAACCCTCCCAAAATGGGGTTGGAGTGGGTTGGTATAAAGAGTAAACAACTGTGCTATTAAAGTGTTACAGACGGGACTTTCAGCGCCAAGTGCTACTCTGGAGTGGAGACCTGGGAAAACAAGGCTCACACAGAAAGGCAATAGTCAGAGTGCATGCACACATACAGATGTACACAAACAACGTATTTAACACATGCAAACACACAAACATGTATGCATGCTAACTGGTAGCATGAAGTATATTAATGGTAAAAGTCCAAGTTCCATGTCAGACATATTACAGGGCAGAAAACCTCAAAGTTTAACTTTCCTGCCTGTTTGAAACACATGTAAATATTAAAATATCATGCATACTGAAGCCTCACCTGAAATTTGTTATGGGACACCACATGGGTAAATCCGAGGGAAAGGTGAAGTAATGGGATGCAGTCTGTCTTGGTCGAAGCAACTGACATTGTGTTAAATTTAGCCATGGACCTTCATGTCAAGCCTGTCTTGCAGTTTGCCAGTACAATTACCATGTCAATCCTGCTGAACACTTACTGTGCTCAAAGTATTCCAGCAATCTTAATTCTGGGAGGGAGGGAGTGCAGCCGCTGCTGGACTGACCCAGATTTCACTCATCGAGTGGAGGTCTGCTGGACGTGGGAGAGGACATTACCTTTCAACCCAAAGGCCTATCTCCCCTCACTCTCGTGTGTGCAGAGGAAGCGCTTCATGGGATTGACCAGCAGACAGCCCCACGATACCAGCCCTCCCTCCTCCCGCTCATTCAACACATCTGGGGAGCAGCACAGTGATCATGAGGAGAACTCAAACAGCAGAGTCAGCACAAAGAACGGACCCTATGGCGTTAGTAAAAGTAGTCATTCTCAGGTGGTTGGGCCTCAGATCTGCTGATACACAGCATTAAGGACCCCCCCTGGTGCTTCATACAGATACATGGGACTATTGCAGTGTACCAAGTTGAATGTTCACTGTTTTTTACCCAGAATACTTGAGCCTGATGCTGCCCCCTGTGGACGTCTGTGTAAATCCAACTTAACATGCTTAGCTAACAGAAAATGAGAAATATTCACATTGAAAGCAATTGAACTATTCTAAAGACGAATGACTGGGAGCAGGCCACTATCTTACAGTATCTGAAAGTAAGCAATGTGGACTGGCTGAGAAAGACATCTTTCCCACTTGTCTAATACTGGCTGTCCAATGGCTTCTCCCTCTCCTCCTCTCTGTGGTCTGGGCTATTGTATAACACATACTGTATATATGGCTGCCTGCACCAGAGGATCCTTCCCCTCTAAACGCTGTAACTCAAGCCTCCTCCCAAGACTAACGGACCCTGTGAAGCACACGGAAATGAATATCAGCCTGTGCCGATCTGATGACAGCAAGGGAAGGAGGGGCGATGCTGGTCTCCATACGATGCTGGTCTTCTCATTCAGATGTTCTTGTGTGATTCACTTTGCATGGATAGATGGCTGGATTGATCGGCAGGGAGTGGACACGATTGGGCAAAAAGGAATATGCTGTCAGTGATTCCCAAGGATGTCCCAAGAAGGGCGGCAAAAAAAAAAATATATTTAGCTTTTGGCAGATCATGTGGAGGTGATTCTGAATCCTCCTCAAATACATCTAAGATGTGGACCTCACTGACAAGACTTGGCTTAGATTTTGGGGCCCAAAATGTATCTCTGTTTGGTATCCTTGAAATGAAACACCTGGCCCACAATGCACCCACCTCCCGATCTCAAAAGATCAGCCTGACACATGCTCTTAGGCCTCCACCCTTAATCCACTTCGTCTCCTTCTTCTTCTCCTCTGATGGCCTTTCACAACTTAATTGAAATGGCTTGACTGTAAGTGTAACCTACAGAGTAATATTTAGCTCCTTAAATCATGGCACTAAGCAGTGTCCCTGACACAACTACCACTCCCATCTCATCTCCCATCAGACTCACACTTTTATCTTCACACCCTCTGAATTTCTTTCCCCCACCTCCTTAACCCCCACCCTCTAGGTATCTTACCTTCAGCTGTTCTCTCCACAAGGCCAAGAAGAGGCAGCCAGATGCAGACAGAGGTTAAGGTTTTAAACCTGAATGACGTGCCTGCATCTGCTTCCAATCCAGAGGCAGGATAACTCCTTCCATCCACATCTTCATTCAATAAATACTGAATAGTAAAAGAAACAGTGCTGTCAATCACTCTCCTTACTCTGAGTGACCATCCCTTTACCTGAATGTTTTCAACCACTTTACTTCCAGGTTCCTCAAAGGTGGAAGAGTCACACGCCAGCTTGGGGTCTGGGCACTGAAAAGTAGCTTTAGGCAACACAAAAGCCTCTTGTTCTACTTCTCCTGAGTGGCAGCTGACTTGGTAGAACAAGAGCCTCTTGTCACATCATTATGACTCCAGTAATGAGCCTCCTCAGTCCAAGATGGCCGACAGTCCTTAAGGGATTATGAGGAAAAATGTATGCTCATTTGGCCAGGTTTTCTGAACCACCACAAACCTCCCTTACAGGCTGATGTATGACCTGAACATTCAACCTATGTACCTGTCACTGAGACAATGACCTTCCAGTGTTGACAGAGACAAAGATTCTCTGTGTGTGCAGGCGGAGGGCCATTATCTTATTAAGATTATGCAGAAAAATATTAATTTTAAGAGTCCGTTCTATTCATCCACAGCAATACAGAAGACATTTTTCCTTGTTTGGAAAGGGAAAAAAGGTCACTAATTAACAGCCTCCCATTGGGTGCAGGCTTTGGTAATGCTTGTCCCTGCTGCAGATTCAATTCAACAAACACATTGTTTAAGTGACAGTCACAGTCAAGGCCGCTTAGGTTGGGAGAGGAAATGAGCAGAGCTCCGAAAAAGCCACAGAGGACGCATCAAGAAAAAACCCAAGGCTGTTAAAAGAGAGTATGAGTTTTCACGTGGGAGCAACAACAACAGCAGCCAGTAAATAAAACCAAACGCCAATGTGAGTCAGGAGACTTATCCTGTGAGAAAACCTTCTCCGGCCCAAACAGTAGAGTGGACAGAGGGAAAGAGAAAGCAAAAGGAGAGGGTGGAACTAGACTTCCTCATCTCTGGAGATGCTGTCAGGGGCTGCTAGTTTATGTTTAACTCTCATTAATGGCAGAGTTAACACACTTTATGGGCAAACTTAATACAGCGGAATGGCAGAGGTAATAAGGTCGTGATGAGGTGGAAATTGCATTTTGTTAATGGAGAGGTGCTTTGCACTTTGGTGGAAAAGAGCCCACCTGCAGCCCACAGGAAGAGCAATGTGAAGGCAACAATGGAAGATAGTCGGCTGCTGTGGGAGGGATGCAGCTCTTTAGGACCTGGCTTTCTAAGACCTCACATATGGTCAAATACTAGAATGGGGTGCACTGAAAATTGTAACTCATTCATTTTCTCGATCTGCCTGTTCCTATTCCAGGTTGCGGTGGGTCTGTGTAACCCAGCATAAAATAGATTATATCTATGGGTAATTGAGTTTCTCCAATACACTTAATTTACATGTCTATAAACTGTGGGAGGCAACACACTTGAACAAAGTGTGAACACGTAAACCACATTCAGAAAGAACTAGGGCCAGGAATCAAGTCCAAATTCTTTTTGCTGTGAGACAGTAACATTAAAGACTCAACCACCAAGTCTCCTATTACTGAAAAACTGCTTTGTATTTTATATTGCTGCAAAAGACTTCATTTAATTTTTATTGACACAGACGCTCAGACATAGACACGCGCCCACAAGGCTCCAGTTGCAGCTCTGCAACATGCAGTTTCACACTCAATTTACTTTTACCAAAAGGCCATGGACACATCAAATGCTGCCACAATGCTCTACAGACTGGCCAGAGGCAGGAGGGGTCACGCACTACTAAGTCAGCCTATGACCTCATGACCACATTAGGATCATTGAGTCTGCCTCGACCTGCATGAGCTTTCCGCAACTGCAAACCACTGAGAACGGTCTCTCGCTGTGTCCAGTATTGCACCAACGCTGCCAGGATAACACTAGAAAAGAAAATTAACCAGAACTCTCCCTCTCCATGCACCTTGGAAGTAGGTGAAGTCAGAAATCCTTACTCTGCAATTCAGAATTAAAATCTCTTGTGATTCTAAATTCAGAGAAGGTTCTTATAATGAGTGTAAGAGCTAAAAACCTTCACATAATGACAACTGTGGAAAGGAGATGTTTCTCTGTGGGGTTTCATTGTTAAACATGTTTTGTCTTCTGACTAAATTTGCGACTTACACAGCGGAAGACCTCATGACCTTTTCTAAGATAATGTAAATCCAAAGGGTCAGGGCTTTGGTCCAACCGGTTCATGCACATATGGTACTGTAAGGCAATCTGAATGAAATTCCCACCAAATGCACAGAAGAAAATCCCTCACATGGTGCTGCTGCTCAGATTGAATGTACAGAAATATATGAGAAAGAGTAATGATTTCCATTTGGCATTTTATTGGCCCTTACATCAGCCGTGCACAGACAAAATGCAGAAAATAAGAAAAACCGACATGTCTGGATTGGAAAAAAAAGTGGAAAAATAATGAGAACATTGATGCTGGTTGTGGGTAATGATGAGTCTAAATGTGAGGGCTTACTGCTCCAAAAAACATGTGTGCTCGCTCTGTTAAGCGCCCTGTAAAAGCTTAAAGGGAGGATACAGCAATGAAGCTCCACCCTGTATCCCATCGAACCAGCTTTTCATCCAGTTGTCTGTGAATGAGGGTAGGTTTGGTTTTTTATATTTATTTATCAAAAACATCCAAAGTCAGCCATGAAATGTAACCCATGGATGGATGATTGAGGTTATTTCACAGCTGCCCTCTGTTTCACATTCACACCTGGGAACTACCTGCTACATCCTTACATCACCAGTATGTCACTTTGGTCTTTTGACAAGGGCTTACTGGTTGGGACTTTGAAGGACTTGGTTATGATATATTGTATTACACATTAGAATTAGTTTTTGGGCAAATTATGGTTCTGCTCCTTTAAGAAAAACTGAAAAACCCTTTTGCCCATAGTTGCACTATGTCCATGAACTTCTAACGGCATATATCTGTATAGTAACCCCTCTTCTTCCCAGGTGTCTCAGAAGGGCCAAGAAACACAGGAAGGATTTTGATAGTTAGTGATCTACCACCGCTTCTCTATAAGCCGTGAGTCAATACCACAGACACCACTCGCTCGCTTGACTCGTGACATCAGTATTCACTCTCCCTGCATGGCTTCAAACAACACACATCCAGAGCGATGGCTCTTGTTAGCATGTGCTGTGGGATATGTTGGGATGTTTTCTCCCTGCCCACGCTTGGTCGGACACTTTTGACACTGGCTGTTATGGCTTTCCCAGATGTTTCCCTGCAGCTGCCTGGGTCATGGCTAAATGCACTACAGAGATAAAGAAGAAATAAAGTGACTGATGAACTGGAGGAGAAAGTGAAGGAGAAAAGGAAGAGAAGAGTGACCTATTCATTCAGCAGAGGAAAGGTTATCTGTGACAGCTGTAGAGACAGAACTGGGCCAGGTGTGTGCTAACGCTCTCCTGCTGCTATCCTCATTAGAAACATCACAGAGAAAAAGAGATGGAGACAGAAGAGAGAGAGAAAGAAAGAAAGGTGGAGGAAAAGATGATGGAGGAAAGGAGGGGGAAAAAATAATTGAGGGGGGGAGAGGTCAAAGGAAAATACCAGTAAGTGAGTTGGCAGGAATACAAGGCCGGAGAAGGACACCGAGAGGAATGCTGGGAATGGGAAAGAGCAGAAAGACAGTGACGGGAGACGGAGCGGAAAAAAAGAAGTGCTGGGGAGATGAAAAAAAGGGACTGAGGGGGGAATGAAGGAAGGAGAAAAGAGGAGGCTAAGGAAACACAGCAGACAGACTGCTGACAGACGGCTGAAGAGAGACAAATGGAGGAAATCTGAGGTGGAGGTAAAGATGAGCTGCCAGCGTTACACACCCAGAACATCCCCTGCAGTGTTTCCTTGCCACTGTCTCCTAGTGCTGCTCCTGGTGGAAATGTTGGGTCTATACATGTAGAGTTGGTCTAGACCTGCTCTATGTTAACAAGTGCTATGAGACAGGATGGGTCAAAAGCACAGGATACATTTCAACGTATATGTGTGTGTTTGAGCTGTTCTCTGCATATGTGTATCATGATTGACCATTAAACGAACAAACGGTTAAACAAACAACAAACAAACAAATAATAATAACTCTCTCATGATATGGAGCTATATAAATAAAACCAAACTGAATTGTGTGTGTGTGTCTCTCTTATAGTAACCTAAGAGCATTAGGTGGGTGAAACGTCCTGCGTGAGGACAATTCTGAGGGAAGACATTAAAAAGCTTGCTAAACTGACTTTCAGTTTTAGCACTTGACAAATCATACTGCAACTCTGCATACAATCAAAAGTATAACGGTGGGTGACATCAGAAAACATTCCTACATCAGGTAGAAGCTCGATGCAAAGGGAACGACGACACGAAGCTGGAGGCATTTTTTCTTCTTCTTCTTTATCGTTTGGGTGCCAAGACAGGCAGTCGGCATCCATGACATTGCATTACTGCCACCTTCTGGTGACCCCTGGCACTCTACAAGTACACAAATCACTTCTGCTCCACATTCACTGAGATATTTTGTGCAGAAGGCTGAGTGTGCGGAACACGTCATTTGTGAGCGAAAAAAGAGTATTTGAGACTCGTAGCAGCAGATTCAAGCAGTTGTAGTTTTTGACTTGTGTTTGTGATAGAAATATGTCCAGAAAAAAAATATTTATTTGTGAGAAAATATTCTACAGGTGTAATTCAAATTCTGACTTGCAGATGTGCACATTTTGTTCATGACTTCACATTTTTTATACGGGTGTGCAAATGTGTTTTGCACCATATTCACTGCAGCAACTGTAGCAACAATATGAGCGTATAAGTTTCTTAATCTGTGATTCGCAGCGCAGGATTTGTGCTCCTGCAATGAAGAATTTGAGAAGGTGTAACTGCTGCGTTGTGTTTGTGGGAGAGAAACACGTTCTACAGGTATTTTTCTCTGTGACTTCAGATGTACTGATACACATGTGACTGTCTACAGCTACAAACTCCACCGTCACAGCTGCTCAGCTGTTTGCACCAATAATACCTTCATACATTTATTTTCTTTCTTATAACGTCAAACCTTTGCTGGGGTCAACTGTACGCATTAAGACGGTCATTTCACCAACATGTTTATTATTTCAGTTTGCATTGTGTTTTGGTGATGCATATTCCGAAACACCGAATTGTTGAAACTCTTTCAGAGAGATTCAACTGCATGATGTAATTGTGGTACCTCCCTAAAACAGTTTGAACAGAAACTGAACCTTCATGGACATATGATTAATTGCAGGACTGTTGTATTACACTGCATTAGTGCAACAGCTCGATGTCGACATACAGTAGTTACCAAATCATTTCCTGCCACTTCCGACAACAAGTGAAAGGAAAAGTTGAGCGAGTGAATAAAGATAGATGGAAAAGGTCCTATAACACCCTTCTCCATCTATAGTGACATACTCTGCTAAAGTTTCTTCAATGTAACATGATCAGAAAATAACATAATATGTCAGTTTCTATCTCTAATGCATGCTCCTTTTGCGTCTCCATGTTTGCCTTTCTTCTTTTATGCCATTAAACAACAAACAAGTGAACCATCCCTCTCTTGGGTCACTTGGAAAGCCTACGTTTGAACTAGCAGAAGGCCTGGAGCAAAGTGTGCATGTGCTGGTGCCAAACCAGCCTCGGCATGAGAGCAGGGTTCAACACAAGCGCTGTGCATCCAGCATAGTTAGAAACATGAGAAAAAACCCGAGAATTTGATGAGACAGTAACAGGACAGTGGGAGGCTTCACTTTAATCTCAGTTAGCCTTGGGTCAGAGAGGGTGTGTGGAGACCTAACACATGTCTAGCTTGCCTAAGTGTCCTTGAGCAAGGCACTGCATTTCAAAAAGCTCTAACTCTTTCTAAGGGAAACTCTGGCATTTTAAAGCTGCACATATTTGGGTCTAAATGACTAATAGTTACCAAAGGTTTTGGAAATAGTCCAAGCTCTTTTGTGTTTAACCAGAAACAGAAGTCTTGCTCAAGGAAAATTCTCACTCTGAAATCTAGCGAGAGGTTGAGTTGTTGCAGGAAGAAGGAAGGATCTTACTCGGTCCGTCTCTGTAGGGATCCTTTCCATAATGTTGTCAGACACTTAGAATAACAGTATTATTCATTTAAACACCACAACTTGTAAAAATAGAGCCCAGGTTTGAAAATACCAAAGTTCTCCTTTAATAGTGAATTCAGGTGCAACGTGAGGTCACAATGGGTCATCTTAACCTGTACTCATGTGCTGAGTCTTATTTTCCTCGGTGTTTTGGAGCGAACACTGTGACTGTACTTCCAGGGGAGAATATTTTTAACCGGTGTGGCTGTACTGTAAACACCAGGCGCTCTGTGTGTTCTCACTCCAACATTTAAACACTGCGGCCAACAGCAGACTCCCCGCGGCACGGAAGGCAATGAAATACTGTGTGTAAGACAAAAAGCACTGGAAAGCATAATACCACCTCAAATATTTTCCCAATTTTGACCCAGGGGTCATTAAGGATTCTCAGCAGCAGTGTGGGGGAATGTTGAACAAGTGGACAGACTAATGCAAAAAATGTGGGTGGATCACATTAGAGGTAGGTATTCAGCTGCAACATATATTAACTTAATCTGATTTTATACATTTCTTGGTTTAATTTGATAATCTTATGTTTCCAACTTGGATCAGGACAAGCGAGCCGGGGTGGACTCCCCTGCTAACACATTATTTCTGATTAGCTGAACAGACCACAGACGGTTGACCTTCATACTGCAAATGCCACAAAAATTGCAAAGACAAGCTCCTGCAGAGCAGCAAGAACATGGAGATTATGAGAAAACTGCAGTAACAAACTTGGCCTGCGTCCTTTTGTTATGCATGTCAGCAGTTTCATGCTTTTCATGTTATTCTATTCTGAAGTTGAAGAAGTTGTGGATCCCTATTCAAGATGGTGGTTTAGATTAAATGAGAGTCTAACAGCCCCTCCAGTCTCATCACAGTGAGACTATAGCAGCGCTGCTCTTCCTGCACGTTAGCATTCACACCTCCCTCACAATGACAACTTCTTCCAGATATGGAGTCCGGCACACAGCGAGCCAGACCACCCATGACTAGGCCATGTTCAGACACCCCCTTCACAACCAATCCTATTGAACTTCCCCTCCACCTTTCTCTGCTGAACAAGTTGGCCCCCTCTCGCTTCATCTACTCTGTTGTTTCAGCAGCGTCAGAGCTACTCGAGGGGGAAAGAGCAAGATCTGAGTGAGAGCCAGAAAGGCAGAGAGAGCACGCTTTGACCACTGACGTGCTGGACAAAATATGAAACTGTGATTAACTATAGTTCAAACAACTGGCAGGTGATATAATATTGCACAAGTTTCCTATTCATGTTCCTCCTTTACACCACTCCAAATGTCAGGTGATAACAGATGCAAATGTCACTGTAATGGAGCTAATAAATGTTGATCATTATAAGTGACAGTGTTGGCAGTACTAAGTGAAACTTTCTGTCATGCACTTAAAATATATGACAGCAGTCTGTTTACTTTTATGTACAAAACGCATTTGCACTCTACATGTCTACATGGAAGTTGTGTAAGCATAAGTCTATGTATGTTTATTATTGTAATTTAATTTGTTGTCACTAATATACATACAATTGAATATACATATGTGCATATACAACATATAAATATACATAACCTGAATTACTGGTGAGCTATCACTCTAAAAAAAAGCCTTTAAATGGCTTGATTGCTTAAGGGAGTGTTAGAAATATTGTGTGCATACAAATGTAGTCACTGCTGTGTGACAAAACTGCATGCACACGTGGGCAGAAAAAGAGAAGAAAAGGGTGAAAAGGAGAGAGAAAGAGGACAAACAGTGTCAGGCCCACCCAGAGAAAGAGGAAGAGGGAAGCAGGTTTGTTTACATTCTACTCGCTCACTCAAACTCACTGGACCCTGACATTATTCCCTGGGGAACTCCACCTTACTTTTCCTTCTTTGAACCGACCCATGTTGTTGCCTACAGCTTGATCAGGTCAGAGCAGGAGATGCACCAAACAAGAAAAATGTGCAACAACAGACCCTGATTATCCTCCTGGGTCCTCAGTGCACGCACGCACACACACACACACACACACACACACACACACACACACACACACACACACACACACACACACACACACACACACACACACACACACACAC
>JAVQJF010060960.1:0-56887 GCA_036023855.1 Gadopsis marmoratus
TGTGTGTGTGTGTGTGTGTGTGTGTGTGTGTGTGTGTGTGTGTGTGTGTGTGTGTGGTGTGTGTGTTAAGGTAATCCTGCAGGAATCTGTATTTAAAGCCCGGGTGGATACACACTGATGGCCAAACAGAGACATACAGAGAGAGATGATTGTGGCCAAGTGGAAATATGAAGTCAGACGTTATGTAAGAGTTACATGGGCATAGATACCATCCCACTATCTCTCTCTCACACACACACACACACACACACACACACTCACTCCTACATGTGCACAGTATGCAGGACCTGAAGCGCTGAAAGAGGTTAATATATTATGACCGATCGCCATTCCAACCTACACATAAACCTCAAATAGACTCACTTCTAGCGCGAACGTTCCAAGAATTACAGCCGAATGGATGCTATAAGCCCTGGAGAGATGTAACCATATGGCTGCCCAGAAGAAATGTTTCAACAGATGTAGCACTTGTTACGTGTAAATCTTATTATCAGTAGAAGCCACTAAACACTGAGACTGGCAGGTTGACTGACATGTGGGAAGAGCAGGTCTGGCTTTCTATTGATCGGTGCACTGCAAACATACCAGTTAAAGTAAGTAATTGCATTGAATTTTAGCATGATGAAGACTAATTTTTTAGATTACTGTACAATCCTGTTAGGCACTAATTGCGTTCAATTAAGAAACTTGTTTTAAATGAATTGATATGAGTTTTTATCTATCTATCTATCGTTTGATGGTCTGTCGGTCCGGCTGGTCGATCCACCACTTTGGTCCAGATTGAAACATCTGAACAAAAATTGGATGGATTGTCATAAAAACAGAAATTGTACAGACATCGAAGGCCCCCTGAGGGCCACTGACTTTGGTGAAGCTCTGACTTTCCTCTAGCACCACCACAAGGTTGACATTGATGGTTTTTATTGAAATGTCTCGGCAGCTATTGGATGGATTGCTGTGAAATTTGGTTCAGACATTCACAAATTGAAATGTAACAACTTAGATGATCCCACTGACTTTTCCTCACTGACCACTTTTCCTCTATCGCCATTATCAGGCCAAAGCTTCAGCTTCAGCTTATTCCTCATGTTAGGGCTAATTGGCTATATTAAGATTTAAAGCTGAACAGAGATGGCATAATATTTTACTGAGCCTCTTACGCAAGTCCATTAGCAAAGAACACACACACACACACTGCTTAGGTGTCGTCGCACCAAAAGGCAACCAACATGGCTGCTGGGAGTGTGAACAGGGTTTCCTCATGTGAGGCGGCTCGAGTTAGGAGAGGAAATGAGAAGGGAAGGTGAGGAACACACACACATGCACACAGAGCAGCTGTGCATCGTAAATCTGAGCTGCGTCAAGTCAAAGAAGGGGTGACACACACAAACACACACACAGAAGGTCACACTCTCAAATCCTATCTTTGATTCTGTAATCGTGGGCTTGGCCGCGCTAACACACTTAGCAGAGAATAGACTGATATGAGATTGATTGCAGTTTTTTTGTCCTGCAGCTCTTTACAAAAGCTTGATATCTGCTTGTGTATTCAGCAGCAACCCCTCTTTCTCCACTCTGTGTCTTTGACCAAGGTGAAACACGGCTTGACGGGATCTTTCCATCCGTCTGTGTTGGACTGTGAGAGACACCCAGCCGGCTTGGACCCTCAGCTGCGTAGCATCGAGGTGCAGCTCGGTGGATGACGAGGCTCTCAGCACAGAGCGAGGGGCAAGGATACTGTAGCTGCAGGTGGAATTTAGCCTCAGACCCCGCGTCAGATGGTGGAGTAAAATCTACGCTGCACTTTCCACACCACCATCTCTGTGATTTACAGCATTCACCTTTGGGTACGGTCATTCTGTCATCGGCTGAGAGGCTGCTCAGGAAATACCTCACGTCGCCCTCGTCTCACAGAAAACTCTTCTCTGCTCTCTCGACTTGTTCTCTCACACTTAAATCTCCTTCATCCTTCTTCTCAAACATCTTGTTCTGTCATGGGAATATGAAGCCATGACCTTTACGCTCCCTAAGCTGGTTCCTTGTGACGACGCTGATCCTGAAATCTTATTTAATGTTGCACTCATTCGAAGTTGATAAGAATTTGCTTGTCGATGCAACTCGGCCGCATCGCATCAGGTCCGACCTGTTTGTGCAGCTCGGTTCATGCAACAGCGAACCAAAGTGGTGAAATGTGGTCATGTGGTGTTTCAGGTGGTCGTTGGCTGGTATTTACTACGGTCAGGTAATTGCATAAACAGCTTAACATGAAGCCAAAAAGGAAAGAAGTCATCATAATGATAAGGTGATAAGAATAACACAGCAGGGTGCCTGCAGGCCAGGAGCAGCAGAGGAAGAAGGAGCAGAAGCTAATATTGGAGAAATCTGATCTCAGGTTTCAGTGTTAATGTTCTCTGCAGGTGACGGAGCTGAACTCTCTGATCTTCATTTCTTTGTGTTGATCAGTGCTGAAGATGGTCCAGTGGTAAAGACTCAGGTTGGTGATCTGGCGACGTGGGACCGAATATCGACTCAAACAAACTACGAATTGGTACAACGGTCACAGGTACTTCACTCAGGTGTGTGGTGAATGTGTGTGTAAAAACAACAAGGTCAAACATCAAAAACAACAAACTCAAATACTAAAAACATCAAATACTGCAAACATGTTGATAGTTGACTGGTTTCTGTAGCACAAAGTATGCAGAAGTAGTAGAAGACGGAAGAATAAAGTGGAATAATAAAGAACAGGATTAGTGTCATTCACACTAATTATCCATACAACTTTCCATAATACTGGTATTTTAGGGTTTAACTCCTGTCTGGTTTCATCTGTTTTTATGTTTGACACATTTTTTTATTCTACTGTAGTTTTTTCTTGACGTATTTTATTGGTCGTATGTTTTCTTTGTTTCAGTGCCAATTTTCAAATACTTCATTGTCCCTGGCATACATGCTTTTGCTGTTTGTTGTTTCTCATCTTTGTTACCAATCTGTTTGCTTGGTTTTATTGCACAGGTTTTGCACAATTTTATTATGTGTTTTTATTTATTGATTGATTTCTTTCTTTCTTTCTTTCTTTCTTCAATCTCTTGTAAAACACTTTGAGCTACACCCCCTGTAGGTGCAGGTGTAGGTGTAGGAAAGGTGCTATATAAATAAAATGTATTATTATAATTAGTTTAGGTGCAAAGTCTGTCAAGACTGACAAGTGTGTGTGTGTGTGTGTGTGTGTGCGCGCGCTTCATAGTAACTAGCATGCACTGGGGCCCGTCAAAACTACCATACGCCACTGCTCCTGACTCTTGGAGGACGGCGCGAGTCCATCTCATCTCTTAATTACTGTCGTGCCTGAGACCCAGCCGGCTAATAATTGCCCCGCTACTGCGGCGGGCTGGAGACTCCAGTGAGTGCGAGCAGATGGAGGGAGAGACGGAGAAAACCTCTCATCGTCACAGCCAGCCAGGAACAGACAGAGCTCAACTAGGCCTTTCTTGACCATCTGGACTAATATGAAAAACACAGCTCGCACTCGCACTCGCACACGCACACACGCATACACTCTGTTTTTGTAATAAGCCAGGCCATGCTACACCCTGTTCCCAGTCACAGCTGATTTGTAAGAACATTTGTCATCATCATCACCTCCGAACACCTCCATTAGAGATGTCACAGAGCCAGCAGCACGGAGAGAGGTGGACATTAGAGAAAGTACAGTGTGAACAAAACAAGGGCCTGTATTAGTGTTAGGCCTATTACTGTACAGTGGCTACGTGGATAAAGTAGCAGCCACACTGTTAATAGCGTTGCATTACTGTAAATACACACAGCTTTAACCTGGTCAGAGTACGGAACTGCTTTGGCACTTCCCTTTCTGGGAACATGAGGATCAATGGCAGATATGGGCCAGTATTAGCACAGACACAAACGCAGCTAATCGCCCTAACTTTCTAAGATGTTCCTCTCTGCTGTGGACAAGCACACACACACACACACACACACACACACACACACACACACACACAAGCACACACACACAAGCTGGCCTCAATCCTCATTCTCTGGGCCTGCGGATCCAAGGGTGCAGGTTTTATTTCAAGGCTCTCTTGATCAAAGTCTGGCCAGCACGCCGCAGCCAAAACAGCGTGGTTTACAGTCAACTGCTGACCTTTTTTTCCCCGCGTGTCACCTGCAAGATCGAGACAAAGGAAACACATTTAAGTGAGGAGAGTCCGCAGGTGTGAGAGAAGAACTGCACAGACATCCGGCCCGCAGAACATAAATGAAGAAAATGTGAGGAGGAAGAAAACATCTGTAGTGTCATCCTCTCAAATCCGCCGCATATTAGATAAACGGTTGTGATTGGCCCGACTTGGGCCAGTTCAGCAGAAAATCTGTCTGAATGGGATGTATCCGGCAGAGCACATAAAACATGCTTGAACTTTTGTCAATTGCTTTGACACCTCGCTAATGTTAATATGCTAACGTTAGTAGCTAGTGCCAAAGATAAAGGTATATTGGCTTGGTAGTAACGCTAATTGAAGCAGCATTGTGCCTATTGTCTTCCTGAGACAAACCCACAGCCACAGTAAAGTCACCCTCTTTCAGACTTTTGTGGCAGCAAAGAAAGAGTCCCCTGATATTTATCCTCACGGCGTGGGGTGTGTTTGTCACAGAAATCGCATCATTGTGACCACCACCACCACTACCACGAAAAACAAAAAAGCCTCACAACCATCTTTTCTTATTTCTGCTCAGTCTCCTCTGAAAGAAAACCACTGCAGGTTCATCTCTGCTTGTTATGCGTAAACCTTGCTCAAACTAGCAAAATAATTTATAAGACCCTGGCAATCGAAGAGACATTCGCACAGAGAGAGAGAGCAGCTTTTATTTGCCTTTCCAGTGTCAATCACACCTTCTGAGGAATTCACCGTTTGCCTTTTCAGCTGCTGTCAAGTCGGGTCGTCTGTCAGTCCGCTGCGATTCCTCCGGTGTTCGCCGTGTTCGCCTGTGCGCCCTCAAACTGGATGCTGGGCGTATTGTTATATGGTTTTTACAACACTTAAATCTAGACTCAGAGGAGACTGCTACCTTTCATTTGCATACGCACCGCAATGCTTTCCGTCTCAACAAACACAATGAGCAGAATCACAGGTGCTCTTCCCATCAGCAGGCACTTTACCAGGCTGACGAAAGTATGAAAAACATGCTGCCAGCCGCTGCGCAGCACTGTAACGCTGGCCAGCGTCTCTCAGTTACTATATTGAACCGAGCAGCTGCTGCAGACTGAAGCGTCAGCGGTGACAGAAGCTCGACCCACCTCACACACAGACAATGTCCTGTAAAAAAAATGCAGTTAATGCAGATAAGTCCCATTAACCTTTGTGAGTCTCTGCCTCTCGTTCTCTATCCCTGGGCCTGCGCTGTCCTTCACAGCATTTCCATCTCGCTCATGAATGTTTGATGCTGCTGCCAGCTGCTCTCTAAGTCTGAGGGCGGCACGTGTTCATGCTCACAAACACAAGGCCCCACGTTGTTGTTGTTGTTGTTGTTGTTGCTGCTGCCCTCGGTGGACTTTGAAAGACAACAGCAGCAGGCGTGTGTTTGCATGACGGCAAAAAAAAAAAAAAAATAATAGCACTTTCAGGAAATGGGTTTTGTTAAGGCGGAATAGCCTGAGTCGTGCTATTTTAGATGTATAGGAAAGTCACTGTTCTTGTGTCCAAATGCAGCAAATAACAGCGCCTCAGTCATTTCAAAAATCTTTCACAAGTGAAGTGTGGGCAACTTTCCCTCCCACACAAATCACCCTGACTGTGTTTTTGTACACAGACATTTCATTCCTCCTCTATTGTGTGAGATTTATTTTTTTTCCCCTCCAGAGTGAAGCATCCTTAATCATACATTTTCTGGGCAGCTGTTTGCCAATACAGATTGGTTGGGCGAGGAGGGTGGGGGTGGACAGACAAACATTTGTAACGTGCGTCAGCGAGCTCGGCTACACAAAAGGACCAAAACAACTCTCGCTCTTTTTTTTTTTGTTTTGTTTTTGTTCTCCAACCTTGCTGCGACACGCTCACTCAGCGAGAGCTTCCACCTATCCCGACACCCTGAGGATTCTCTGAAAGAGCCATATGTCTCCTCTGCGTCGTCACAGCAACAATCTCAGGCCCATCGTGCACGTCTCTCTTACCATGCAGATGAAGCAGGGATCCGGACCAGTGGTCTGCACACAGGCAGGGAGAGGCTCCATACAACACGGACCAGCTGCCTAATGCACCTGTACGGGTCACACTTTGATAACCGCTGTGTTAGGTGCAACGTTTGAAACTGCAGTGCCCTATACGTCTATATTTATTATGTGAAAGTATTAATTCATAGATAGTGGATTATACACCCACACAAAGCTGCAGTACGGAATAAATGAAAAGGTAATGGGACAGGTATATAGGCACAGGCTGGTTATTTAGGCATTCATGTTTATGAGATCTTGTCGGCTTTCAATGCACATGTTTTAGATGCGTGATTATGAAGCCTGTCATCTTAAGAGTCTAGAAATAGAAGCTGATTGTGACCAAGTAGTTACATAATACCTTCAATGTGAAAAGATGATGGAAAGGCAGTCTCTAATGAGTCAAAATCTAGGAGAGATTGCAGCCTGGGTCACCATTTTAACATCTAACATAAGGCAGAAACCTGTTTAATACATCGTCCATTGACTCGTGGAAGGAAAGCAAACCGACACACTTTGATGTTAATGGTGAGAGTAAAAGAGTGGGTTTTCAAACCACGCTGCTAGAAACTGACAAAAGACTTTTACCGGATATATATGAAACCGTATCATCTGCATATATCTGAAAACCTGCTCCAGAAAGTTATTCTGGTCAGTTATTTATACATAAACTTTATGTTGCTCATACACGCTTGTTGAGGCTAAACAGGATGGGATCAAACTTCTCCGGCCCTCCTCCTCTCCTCCCTCACTTTGCAGGCAACACGTGGACAGAACTGGGTCACGGCGAACCTGAGGCCAGCAGCTCCCATTACTTTACCTCCAGAGTCAGGACCTCAAGGCCTTGAATGGGATTCAAACATCAAACTTTGGCTCAGACCATTATCTATCACTGTCAGCAGAGCTGCTCCGGTGACCAATCGCCCTCCCTTGGAGCGGTTAACATAAATTATGAGTTTGGGACCCACTCATGGGTCGATAGCACACTTTTCCAACTCTGGGCGAGTGATTGCGTAGTGGCTCAACATGCTGATTTGAGTTCAGTGTGTTTATGTGGGTCATGGTTGTGCAAAGCGTTTGCTCTGGGCTGCAGACGCTCTTTTAGTGGTGGATTCAAATAGGAAAAGCTTACCACACTTTACTTACTGAGGTTATTTATTAAAAAGTAGCAGCTGCTCCATTTTCAGTAATCACCTCACAGATAGGTCATTACAGCAGTTTACATTTTTAGAGCCTCATTAACCTCTTATTGGTACATTTTCTATCACGAGTATCCATGTGCACCAGTCATGATGGAAGTACCAGAATTGGGTATAACGCACACATGAAAATTTGTTAAAGCTGCAGGAATAGTTTATTTTTATTTTTTTTCCTGGCCACTTAGGGGCAGCAGAACTCCACAACGAGCTGAAAACACAACATATTACTTCCTTGTGAAGTTGTTGTGGTGAATGTGTTAGCAAGTAGCTGTTTGTTCACACACCCAGCAGGCACAGAGCAACATCAGTGTTTAGTAGCAGTCATGTTTCTAGCCACCACACCACACGCGATATCTTATTCCTCAGGCGCTAAATGTGCATTTTTCCAATAAGACATTTGATGCATTGTTAATATAAAAATACTGATTTAACATATAGAAATTACAAGACTCCACTCTGTCATTATGTACAGTATTATAAGAATGTGCTTCGCTGTAAAATCAAAGGTTGCTCACATCGATTAACCGCACAGCCTCCTTTAGCTTATTGCTTTACAGATTCAGATACGTGCTCATGCTCAGTTCCGCACTGAAGTACCTGCTCTGTATTTACATCTTACAGCAATGGAAGATATGACCTCACCTCATTTAACCTTTCAGATATCTTTCTCAGAAGATTCATCCAAGCACATTGAGGTAGCACAGGAGGATGGAGGGCACAGGGCCAGACAGGAAGGCCAGGTATACACACACACACACACACACGGGAGGAGTGTGTCTCCCGGATCTGCAGGGCTGAGGTAAAGAGAGGGCTTGTCTTCTTCTCTTCTATCCCAACTTCCAACAGAGCAGTGCTCCCTGCAGGCCTCAGCCACGCCTCAGTGTGAAGGCAAAGACCATAAAAAACTAAATAACAGCCTCAGAGAGGCCTTGATCAATCAATCAAACTATTTGTACAGCACCTTTCATACAGGTAAGTGCAGCTCAAAGTGCTTCACAGATGATGCGGTAATAAGACAGAACATGTGTAGGCCATAAAAACAACAGCAAAAACAAACAAACTATTTAAGAAATGAAGGCACTGAATGCCAAACTAAGCAGGAAGGAGTAGTGCAGATTTGAGGGTCTTTCATCCTGAACCATTACTGCTTCAACGCTAGGCGTTATGAAAGGCGTGTGTTGTTGTGGGACGCCACAGCGCGGCGGCAGCGGACTCTGACCGGCCTGTTGCCTCCGCTGTGTGCATGTGTGACAGCGCACAGTGCCGTAGGACGGTTCAGAGGACAGCTCAGCACGGTGACGCCGGCAGCGTTCGGCACATCTAACGCCGTACCTCCACGGCTTCCTCGTGAGGACACACGGCATGTGATGTGGTGCTGCTGTCTGTGATAGATTTATATAGAATAGCAGAGGGATGATTGTGCTTGCAGCCCCCCCCCCCATAAAAGAGATGATCCCCGAGGATTAGACTCAATGGAATGATATTCACGGTTTAATGTGGCTGAAAAGGAAAAGCCACGAGAGTGCGAGAGGCCCGTTGTTGCTAATCAAAGGGGCTTGGGCAGACGGAATATTTTGTGCTTCATGGTCATGTGGCGCGTCATCAGATTACATTCGGCCAAAGCGCATTTGGCAGGTTGAGTGCAGCTCTTGCATACGTTTGAGTGTGTGCAGCCTTTGCGTGGATGAAAGTTGGGAGTGTGAAGCAGAGCAAGAGGGCAAGGACGGTGTGGGAGAGGCTGCAGGGATGGATGTGTGTGTGTGTGTGTGTGTCTGCAGGCTGTGTGAGGCCTCATTGAGCCCAGTACGTTTGGGAGGACGGGCTGACTCATCTCACCCTCTGGCTCTGCTTTCTCAAAATACACCTCTATCCCTTTCTCACCTTTTATTCCTGTCCCATTCGCCCCACATCTCATCAGCGCACTTTGCACGACGTGCAACGCGGAAGCCACACTGAAATCATCCTCTCGCCTCGCAAAGTGCGCATCTTCACTTGTCGTCGTTTTTTTGAAAGGATGAAAGGAGAGGCGCGAGGGCTGAGGATGACGGAGAGTAAGAGAGACGGGCAGCAGCGAGGGGCGGAGGACGGAGCGAATGCTGAGGCTCATTCATCCTGACAGTGTTCATGGCACCAGTCAGGGGATCCAAAAGACAGCAGCAGCACAGACCGACTCCACTACTGACACAGACAGTCTTGCACTCTCTGAGCAGCACCTCCTCCTCTGTGCAGGCGGGGGGGGGGATGAAAAAGAAAACTCAGAGGACTACTAGTTTTTGCAGACTTTGGCCTGTTGGTCGTCTCAAGCGTTTAAGCCGATGCACGTTGGCACATTGTTCCCGTTCCTCCTGCTGGTGCCTCACATCTGTCTCCACTTTTGGCTTCTTACAAGCTCAGATTTTGGGTTCGACAGCTTATCGAAAATTTGTCCTGGGTTCTTCACCCTGCCGGCAGTGCACGCCACCACACAGCAGCTTTTAGGCACGTTTCTGTTGTTTGCTAGCAAACTGAAGCGACGAGGAGGTGTCCTCACGCAATGCAAAGCCAATGGACAGCGATTCATTGTCTTCCCCTCCGGTGAGGACTTAAATACGCTCCGTCTCTGTCGGGGGGTTATTCATCAATTTCTATAAATTAAAAGGACAATTCCAGAATTAACTGCTCCTTGCCTTTTTGTACTGTTTTATACCACTGCAGATGGCAGTGTTTGTGGTTGTAAAGCAATAGTTCAACATTTTGGTTAAATAGGCCTATTTGGCTTCTTGCCGAGATCAGAATGAGAACATTTATTCCACTCTCATATATTTGTTGCCAATTAGCGTAACCCAAAGACTGGAAACCAGAAAACAGCTAGCCTGGTTTTATCCAAAAGCAACAGAATCCACTTGACAGGAGGGATTAAACAAAGAGACATAACTTGTAAATTAAAGACCAAACTTCAGCGGTAAAAACCTGTTTCTATTAAAATTACCACAAACTTGCTGGAATCGTCACTGCTATGATCCATAATGGTCTAACGTGGCAAACTACCACTTACAATAAGGGAATGTAACAGCTAAAGTTCAAAGCGAACACTGAACCAAAACGCTGCAACCACGTCGTGACAGGAAAGGAAGGAAATAGTAGATTTGAAAAATAAAGCACAAAGGGAGATTCTCTCTTTTGTCTTTGCCTCAGGCTCTTGGCTGGTAAATGATAAATGAGTGTGTAGAAGTGTGTATAATCAGCGTCTCTCTCTCTCTCCATCTATATATCCATATATATATATATATATATATATATGAAATGACAAGGTAGATCAAAGTGTTAGCAGGCAATATGCAGTCAGACATAATAAAAAAATAAAAACATAAAAAAAAATCTTTTTAAATCAGAGGTTAACGAAGGCAAAACAAAGATGTGTGCTGAAGCTGGAGTTTCACGACGCTGGACAGCTTCGCACACACTGTCAGCTCAGTTCCAAGTGATCACAAGCGTCACACACACACACAAAGAGAAAGAAAAAGCCTTTGGTGACAGAGATAATCCTGTGTGTGCGTGAGAGAGAATCGGAGGATGACTTCAGCTGTGAGTTTACCCTGCACCAGGGAAGACCGTGTCAATCCAGCTGAAATGACAGATCAGACGAGGGCTGCATGAACACACACTCAAAGGTGTGTGTGTGTGTGTGTGTGATTCATGCTGAATAGATGCACCGCAGCAAATCTGTCTTGAGGACAGGGTGGGTTTCCACGAGCAGCGATTTCCACTTTGTGCGTTTGCCTTCTTGTGGTGAAAATGTGGCATTCAGCAAAGTCGGCATCCACCTCATTACACCCGTGTGACCTTCTGTGAAATATACAAAACCACACACACACAAAGCCTCATTTTACAGCATGTTCTTCACAGGGCTTCACCTCAGAACAACTTGGTCTTACTGTAAACAGCTGTTTGCAGTGGTATTAGTGCGTCACTTTACCTGGATCATCCCGGGCAGCAGTTTCCTCAACAGGACCAAGAGGTTATGGTGGATAACACACACACAGGCGACCTTACATAACTGCAGAGTAGACTGTAAAACGGTAGTTAGGGTATACAAACTGGCAGAATACATTTTTCTCATGTTAGGAAGGTTCCAGACCTTTATTCAGAGCACACACAATGTAAAAAAGGATGGATGTTATGTTATATATAGTATACTATGTAGTATTATAGTTTTGTCTAAGTTCTATGAAAAGGCAGTAGTTAGAGCCCTGAATTTTACAACGTGGGAAGCCGAGTCTCAAAAGTACAGAGGTTTTTATTCTGGAGAGTTTGGCAATAGCACAATTCTTAAGCAGTTTACAATTTATGTTAAAGTGAGACTATATAACTTTCTAGAGGTGAAATAACTTCTTCCTCTCTGTGGGATACTTCAGGACACTCAGAGGTTTTGCAGCTGCAGTCCTACTTGGTCTGTTAGCTTATTGTGGCCAACGTTAGCAAACCCGAGCTGTGCAACTGACTGTGTAACTACATAAGTGTTCCCTTCGGCTGTGTCCGAAGGGAACAACATCCACTGACTAGCACCTCTTAAATTCCCTAATGAAGTCTTGTTTGTTTGATCTGTACAAAAACAGAAATTAGGAAACAAATTGGGGTTTTCCAGGGACTTAGTTCCATGCAGGCAAAAATTCTTGGACAGGAGAAGTGACTTCTATATAACCAACAATGGTTGTTTTTTACATTTCTATTTGCATATGGACAAAAACAAATGTGATACACGTTAATTAGTACAACTGGTGCTGATAGCTGCATTTTATTTTATTTTTTCAATTTGAAAAGTCACCTGTGGGCATACTGTGCTGTTCTGTGCCTCTACTCCACTATCATGACTGTGATCCATGACAGCCAGGTGTTCTCCTAAGAGCTTGGGGAAGAGATTAAAGACTCTATCCATCTCTCAGCCTGCTAAGCACCAGTTCAGCCTCATTCAACGGGCTGAAACCAAGGCCTTGAATAGAACAGGGGTGGACCAATCACAGGCAGGGGAGGGGTGCTTCTGTCCTCTGAATAAAGCCACTGGGAAAACAGTATTACAGTGTAGTTAAAGCACGCCACCTACTGCCGGTGAAGAAAAGTGTGTGGGTTCTCCAGGGTGGTGTGTCAATGAAACGTGACTTTGAAGATCCATTAATTAGCCTTTACTTCATAGCAACAAATTTCGATAATTAGCATTTTCTAAAGAGTTCGTGACTCAAACAGCCCCTGTACGGTAAAAACATTGTTTGAATGCCTTCGATTGGCTGTGTGACCCTCCTCTATTAGACAGATGACTGGGTGTTTTTTTTTATTTTATTTAAATGACATTTAAAAAGAGAGAAAGAGATAAAGGTGATGATGCTGCTTACTATGAGGCTGAGCAACGGGTCAAAGGTGTTTTATTAACTTTATTGTAAGTGTGTTGCATTCAAAAGCACCTATGTTGACTGCAAGTGTTTAAGAAAGAAATGATGGTAAGATTTTAAATAGGCAATTAGTGCAATCATTTTGACACGGGCTGCACTAATTGCCTATTTAAAATCTCTTGACTGATGCTCAGTTTCAGATTGATCATAACCCTGGTTAAGCCTAATGGGAAGCTAGTCCTGAAAACGAGCCTGGCGAGGAATAGGTTTACATGGTTACTGAAGTCGGACGTATTTAAACTTAGTCATGGATTGTAAAGAAACAGCCTGGTTTAAGTGTTAATCTTAATGTCAGAGGTTGTTTACTGGTCGGAGTCAGAGACGGCATAAAAACAAACATCGGCTCTAAAGTGCACTTCGAGAAAATCTTCGGCTGGCTGCGAATCCTTTCCCGACGCCAAGAAAAATAAAAACGTTACAAGCAGACAAAAGTTGCCCACAAAAGTTGCTTTAATTGACTGTTAAAAATAAGTAAGGCTAGAGATGCTGTAGAAGTACAAGGTGGCGTGCGTACTGCTAACTTGGAAGAGAGAGCGAGTCCATGCCAAGTTAATGATGCGCATATGTAGATGAGGGGCGTAGAGAGCGGCATTGGAGTTCATCTCGACTTTTTACCTGCATTAGAGCTGAAAACTGACTGGGTCTGCGGTCAGGCTGCAGGGTTTCTACTTACAAAATAAAAAAAACAGGTGTGAAGCAAACCCTCCCTCACAGTGCATAGCTGAGTAAGGTTACCCCCCCAACAAAACAAATTCATATAATTTCAACAGTAACAACTGTAAAAACAATAATCCCAAACCATTTTCGTGTTTCATACATATATAATCATGTGTATATATATATATATATATTCATATCCAATGTACAAAGATACATTCTGTATTGCAAAGGCTCAATCACTGTAATAAATACTGAAATGGCTAAACTGCGATAACATTTCTCTACTCTCCTGGAGAGAAGACACGCACACGACGAGGACATGCCTCCTCTGATACTGGTTCAGTACAAAGAGGACAAAACAAAGAACATACCAGTGCAGTGTACTGGTACAGAGGCCAGCAATACGGTCTCATATTACACCCAAATGAGCATCTTGTGCTCTGCGCTCAGAGAGTACAGTCTAAAAGATATTACACGAAAGAAAGAGTCATAAAAATAGACTTAAAACATTTTCTGAAATAATCAGTTTGCCATCAGGAAGAGATATAACATAGAACTTCAAATAAACAACATCGTCTTGCACAAAAGGGGACAGAGCAGCACAGCAAAACCAAAAATGTCAGTGTCAGAATTTTGACTTCTAAATGTCAAGACAAGAATTAGAGAGAGGGGGGCCGCTTGTTTCATCCTCTCATAGTTACAGGTCCACCACATTCTCTTTTCTCACACCCTGAAAATATTTTCCTAATATGAAAGTCTAAAAATATATATCTAGTCTATACACCAGTATTACCGTTTACAAAAATCTGCCATTTATTGTCACAGACTCAAAACACGTCGCTCAAAAGGTGCCATGTTAGATGAGACACTAGTTATTGTTTCAGCACGTGGAAAACTATCCATCTGTAATTCTTTATCCTTTGGTAGCAAACGAAACATTCTTCTTTCAAGAAAAAAAATTTTTTTTGTCACACTTGAAAAAGAGTGAGAGTGAGTTAGTCCTTTCAACCCTCGATACCTAAGGCATATTTTTAAAGTGTCCACAAGCTGGAGCTGGCGGGGAGATGAGAGCAGAGGACTCTACAGCGCCCTCGTGTAATAATGGATTGAATACAGGTCTGTGGTCTTTTAATCTGCATTGCAACCACAGATAACTCGAAGGATGGGAGGATTTACGCTGCAGTACGTACTGGTAACTGCTGCTTCTCACCGAGTTAGGTTCCAGTTTGTGTCTCTAACGCATTATCATAACATTCAAGTCGCAGCGTCAAGCATCCGATTTTCAGAAAAATAATTACCCGGCGACCTGCGAACAAGTCGACTAACAGTCTACAGCCATGCTAGCAGCTCTGTGAGGCTGTACTTAGCTTACACACAGCGGTGCTTTGAGCTAAACGCTAATGTCAGCATGCCAACATGCACACAGTGACAACGCTAGCATGTTTATGTTCACCATGTTCGCCATCTAATTAGCACTAAACACAAAGCAGTAGTTTTACAGGTATGTGTGTCATAAACCAAACTACTGGACAAAATGACATTTGGACCTGATGATGGCGCTAGAGGAAAAGTCCTGAGGGGGACCTGAATGTCTTAAATATTGGATACATTTTGAGATATTTCAGTCTGGAGCAAAGTGGTGGACCAAGCGACAGACATCGTTGGCCTTTGATGCTGCTAGCAAGGCTAACACTTACCGCTGTGCTGAAGGCATTTTGCCAGAATCGGAAATGGGTTAAAAATCTGTTTTAATAATGCAGCAGACAAAATATTTTTTCATTCAGATGGTTAGAAAAGTCTTTGAGGATTCTGGGAGTACCTTCGGAACAGAGGTAAGTGTTTTTCACAACATCAGATGCTTAGCTCCGAGACTGAAATGTCACGGTAATACACGCACGAAAGGAATCTACCATCATATCTTGAATATTTAGAAAACTACCGGACGATCCTCTGCTCAAACAGCTACAAGATCAATCTGATGTATTGCATTTGACTTAAACAAATCAGGACCTAGAGACAAGTGGTGATCAACTCAGTTGGTCTTGCATACAATCAAAAGCCAAGTTCATCTCAAAGGATGGAAAACAGCATGAAATATGATGTGAAGCCCACATGATTGCCCCAGTCTTATATTATTAAAAAGGACAACAGGGGCGCTCACAGGCAATTATTTTGATTTTGCATCAAGCTGAGTCCAGCACGAGCACACAAAAACTGAACTGGGTGAAGGGAACCGGGAAATGTCATGAGGAAAATCTGATGAACAAATACAACAAACAAAAAGTTAAAAGGAAAGCGGAATTATACAAATCCATAAAATAATAATGAAAAAAACAACAACAACTAATAATTGAACAATCACATGCAGTTTGTGTGAATCTGTTTGCTCTGCTCCGGTTCAGTTTACCACTCAGTGAGCTCTCAGAGCAGCTTCTGCTTGTTTCACTCTTCTTGTTCAGGTCTGAGGAAGATAAAAGTGCTGATTAAACTCATGCCTGCGGAGGGGAGTTGTCCACCAGAAGTCCCTCCTGCACGGCAGCGGGTTTGAGAGAAAAGGCAAAACATTCCTCGGAGGGGTCCGAGGTCGGAGTTCAGTCCTCGCTGGCCAGGACCTGCCAGACGATGAGGTGGCTGCGCTCGGCTTTAGCCAGGAAGGGCTGCAGTTTCATGGGGGGGACCTCGCCTTCCTCCGCCTCCCCATCCTCGTCACCTAAACGCACAGAGAGACACACCACATGTTTGTCTCTAGAACCTCTGTTGTGATTACAGTGATGTATCCCATGTAGCAAGCTCACCCATCCTGAAGTCGATGTAGCCTTCTCCTCCGCTCATCACCAACACAGACTTGGTTCCTTCCTGAGCTGCGGCATCTGTCGCCTTGTCGCCTGCTGCCTCTCCTCCACAGGACGCAGATGGAACTGCATGACCTGAAAGCACAGAGCCACAAACTGTGAACAACACACCACAAGTCCAGATTGGGTTTTTTTTCTGGTTTTTTTATCAGTGTACTGTATATAAAAGGAGATCTCAGTTCTCTGGCTCACTAGTTTTTAAATCTGCATTCAATAATATGAGAAGCAAAGAAGGGTGAGGAAAAAGTTTTTTTTTTTCTTTCTTCATATCATACACATATAGAAGAAGCTCTGCTGATTTGCTATTACACAAAAAATCTTTTCCATCACATATCACAGCTTTTCCTTTTTATTTTTCAAATATAAAATACATCTTTCCTTTACTGAATGCCCAAAGTGTTTTATAGAAAATGAAAAGCGTTTGATGGAGTAAAGAAATAACACTGGCGTGAAACATGAGAGCCTGCAGCCTGGTGTGTTTACCTGGGACGGCGGTGAAGAACTTGACAGCGTCTCTGTGGCCATGGAAACAGAGCTGAGCGTGAGCCATGGAGCAGTACGGAACAAACGTCCCGGCTGTCACTTTGTCGCCGCTGTCGTCACCGTAGACATGAACCACACTTCCTGGTTGGTTACCTGTTGCCTTGGTTACCTCATTGGCTGCTAATGAGAGAAATCATAAAGCTTCAACACTGTTTATAAAGCACTTTGTTTAGTCATCTGTTTGTAACTACTCTGATATTCTTGCTAAATGTATTATATACATAATACCTGTTATATTAACAAAAACAAATATTCTGTATTAATATTGAACACTAGTTATTTGTAGGATTAATGAGACATGATGAGCATGGAGATACGTGGGTGAAACATGCATTTTCAGACATTTAGTGTACTACAAAGTGTGGAGTGTCTTAATGTTAATGAGGGAGTGTAAATATATAGGCAGCAGCAAGAGGACGGTGCTGTGTGAATGAATGTGTCCACCAGACATTTATCCCCCTAAAAATATATAGCTCATGAACTCACTCTCTGTCAGAGGGATGGAGATGATGACTCCGTTTCCCGTGCCGATCCACAGACGACTACACGACACCATGAGAGCTGTAATCCTCACAAATGAGAAGCCTAGTTTCCCCGTACCTGAGAAAAAGGTATAAAGAACACATTAAAAAATTTGCCTTTTGGGTTTCACGGAGGATCGATGCAGAAATCCAGCGCCGAGGAAAAAGTGAACTGACCCAGCATCTTGCTGACGTATGGCTCGATGTCGACGTCCTGAAGGTGCTGGAAGGTGTGAGCATGGAACAGCCTGAGAGTGGAGTCCAGTCTGATGGACACCCAGATACCATCCCCATCCCAGGCCAGCAGACGTACCTGGCTATCCTTACGAGGGTGGGCGTCAAATGACTTCTGCAAAAGGACAAAGAAGATGCAGATATGGAAGAGAGTAAGAAGGGTGCAGGAAAGACTCATGTTTCAAGGGCAAATTTACGGTCACTGTCAAGTAACGTTTGATCGGGTCGTTTTAATGTGTAAACCTACGGGCCATGATTGGATTACTTTCTCTCACTCTGCATCAATGCATGCCACGTGTTGCAAGTAGATACGCAATCCCCACTCACGAGCAGGAAGAGACAGAGCTTGGCGAGCTAGCAGTCAGTGACGGATTAAATAAAGTAAAAACCTGCAAGAAGGGAAGCCTCTTAAAATCCCCAGTGATTCGGGGGAGACCATTGCACTGTGGAAACTCAACAGATTAAAACCTCCAACCTTCCTCTACAACTCCTCCTCTTAAGGAGCACGGCGATGGTGCCTGTACAAAGCTCTGGATTATAACAACATTTTGGGGTTTACTGGCCACGTTCATCCAGCTGAGGAAGTGGATCTAATATCCGGTAAAGCAGATCACTTATTGTTTTGAGATGCTGTAGAGTTACATGCTGGCTTATCGGCTGGTGGAGGTTACACGTGTTGTGTTCTGGTGGGCACGGATTATTTCGGTCTCGGATTGGGTCCCAAATTCAGCAGTGCCAGGCAGGTTCAGCCAGGTCTTTGTTTTATGCCCGTGCAGAACTCTAAATTGAACACATAATAAATGACTGAGGGATTAAGTCATTGTCATACCTCTATCTTCATGGCTTTGGGCTGCACCACATAGATCTTGTTCCTGTAGCCACACCACACGTTGTCATGTACTACAGTCATGCAGCGGATGGAGTAGTGTGGTCTCCCCAAGTCTAACAGGTGGTAGTTGCTCAGGTCCCACTGGCCATCTGACACAAAAGGAAGTCAGGATACATGGTTATATTTCCAGGTAAATCCTGCATCGGGTAAATGCTGCTCGTTTATTTTAGAAGAACTTGCAAAGTCTGTGTCCTCTCACCTACTCCTCTGTGGAAAATGGCTAAAGTGCCATCAGAGAGAGCGACCAGGACACGCCCCTTCACATGCCTGCAAGACAAACACATTTTATAAAAAAGCAGCAACATGAGTGCAAAGGAGGTTGACAATTAAGTAAAACAGACACCCGTCATTTGTCTCAATGTACTCACACTATGCCAAGCACGGAGTCCTTCAGCTTTATGGAGTGGAGACACTTCTTCCACTGAGCCACGGAGGAGTGGACGTACACGCTAGAATCAGAAGCCACTTTTCAATCATCAGATTTCTTGAATTACAGCCTTATACATAAAGTGTGCTGGGGCCCAAAAAAGAAAAACATGTCAAACTCACCATCCGTTCTGTGCTCCCAGCCACATCGTGGGCAGCACACTGCTCATCTTCTGAGCCTCTTCTCTCATCAGGTCCTGCTCCTCTGCGCTGAGGTTTGAACTCACCCCGTCTTTCAAAAGATCACTCTCCCTGGTTGTTAGAAAGACAAGTATAATTATAGCCGCTGTATTTGTATTCTACTAACCACCAAACTGACGGGCAAATTCATAAAGAATGGATTGCAGCCGCTGTTAGCACCATGAGTTGAGCATCACTTGCAACCGCTACCTGCCCCGTCTCGTGGTCCGATTCACAAATGACTGCACTGATGATATCACAGCGCAAACACACACAATAAAGTTTAGCAGCTGAGTGGAAATCATCCTCGTTTTATGTCCGATTGTGATTATCCATTTGGCAAAGTCGGCTATAAATGGTGGCTTCGCACCAAGAATACAGTAGGCAGGATAACGGCAGAGAGGACTGAAATTGTGACATTTTCCAAATATCCATTCACGAACATGTCTGGGATTACGATGCCATTGCCTGGTTACAATCACTGTGACACCCCTTACCAATACGCTTCAGTAACCACCAACTCTCTGAAGATGCTAATAATATAACTGCGTGTGGCTATTAGCTGTGGTTTTTGTGAATTGGATTTTTTTTTCTTGCAATATAGCTAATTTGCACAGAAAGGGGCCAATTTTCCTGTGAGTGAGTAATTCCCTATTGTTCATAATACACAGTCGACAAACAAGGAAACAAAAAGGAAGTCTGTTTAATCAACAGGGGTACCGCTGGATGCATGTTTGTGGTCGTCACTAGTTCTATGCCTCATCCAATGTTACAGCCCATTTTGTGGAGTCTAAGTGGTAGCCAAGGTCAAAACACACACTTATCCAGTCATGTAGCAAGGGAGTTTGACCTAAAAGTTTAATACACTGCAATAATAAATTTACCATCACTCAAAAACTTACACGATAGGTTTCATGCTCCAACAGTAAATGGTTTAATGGGCGATTTGATGTTGTTGCTCGGTGTGTTTATGGTTGTGCTGATAAAACGGACATATTTATTGCACAGGCTGAATTGCAACGACAGCGTGTTGGGTAATGGGCCTCCTGGTGTCACCTCTGGGAGTAGTTGGCTGGAGCCTCTGCTGTCTGCTGAGCTCCCAGTGGATCAGTGAAGACGTGTTCGGTGTAGACTCCCCTCAGGCTCTGTCTTTGGTCAGCAGGCCCTGCGCTGGCCTCCGTCGCCTCTGTGGCTTCCTCTGCCGGTCTGGATTCTGTAGAGAGGATCGTATCTTAGCAAACTGGGCCAGCTCATATGTGCAGATAACATTTATGGCGTCATTACAGCTCGGTGCCAGATGGGTGGAATATACAGTATGTTCACACACTGAGAACAGATTTTGTTTTGGATTCTGTTGCCACTTAGGGTTAAAGCATTCTGAGGCAACAAGCTGACGTTATCCTGTTTAGTAGCAAGGTGGGAGATGTTTTCTTCTTTCCTGACAGCTGACTGATTCGCTCCCACCATTCAAGGGCGTAAAGCAATACAGTGATGTAAACTACTGTCGTACAGCCTGCTGAGGCCAGGTGTAAAATGGATCCAATAAGTTGACGTCCCTTACCAGTTTCTTCGTCTTTTCCTGGACTGCCGGCTCTCTGAGGAACCGCTGCTGCTCCCTCGCATTCACAGCCAACGACGGTGATGCCTCCGAGCACGCCATCGCCTTCTGCTGAGCTGCTATTGGTTGATTGTGAGCTGCCGTCTCCTGCTGGTTCTGCCTCGGAGTTTGGAGCGACTTCCTCACCAGCTGGGTAGTCTGTCTCTCTTGCACCTATATGATAACACACGTTTAAACATAAATAAGAAAACGTGCTGCCCCTCTGTGGGCCAACGAGTTACTTGCACACAGGCGTTGGTAATAAAAATGCTCTCTTCCTGACCTGGTACGCTGGTGATGCAGAGAACGTGGGAGTTGCAAACAAAGAAGCTCTCCAGGATGTTTCCAGGCTGGTTGCCGTCAATGACAACAGCTTTAGTGGCGGACTGGGTGCTGGTACAGATCCAAACCAGCGACGACAGCTCATTCTGCTGCCGCAACTCCTTCTGCTGCTCCTGCAACAACACACACACACGGAGAATTTAGTGTATATGTGCGTTTTTGCAGCTACAGGTACCTTTTTGAAAAACTAATGACTCAAACTTGATACTAATTTGAATTATTTGAATGTTTCCCTGTGGGATGGGATGACAAAAACAGCAGAACCTGTGTGTGTACCTTGAGTTCTTGATCCAGTTTATCCAGGCTGCTCTGAGATCCTATTTGCCTTTTGGGGCTCTCTGGTCCTGGCACGTCGCTGTAAAACACGCTGGCTCCTACAATGGAACCTCCGTCTCTGGTTTTCCCTCCGGAGAGGTTCACACCAGCAGCACACCACAGCTGAAACACAGATACAGCAGTCAAATAGGATATGAATGAGGTGGCATCACACTACTTAGACAATGTACATGAAAGCTATGAAGCGATATGCAACACAGCAGAGACACATAAAATGAACCATAATTACATACAATGCCATCATTACAATGGTTTGAGATTTTGGTCTGGGACTCAGTCAAGACATGTCAACATTACTAACCAGTATGGGAAGACTCATTTAAAAATATGTGGATTTATTATTGAGGATGACAGCAATAAAAAAAAAAAAAAAGATCACATTTTTATGTAATTATACACCAACAAGCTGGAGGAAATACCTTCATAGAAGCATCTTTCTCATCCAGTGGTCTGAGGAAGACAGGAACAGGTAGATTCTTCACCTTACTCTCTGCCTGACCACCATTGGACTGAAAATGTAAAAATCGCACGCCTGCATTACAGCTCGTTTCTGTCACAGCATACATCCCAACAGAAACAGACAATCTTTAGCAATTTAATGCAACAGGAGACAAGGTTCTGGTGCTCATCTACTTACTTTGTATTTCTTAGGCAGACTCCAGCCATAAGCCTGCACTCTGCCGTCTGCCTTCTGGACGTGGGCTTTGACCTGCTGGTACTGAGCCCTCCTCTGCTCCCGCCTGGACACCACGTTATCGGCGGCCGCTCTGAGGGACAGAACAGCAGCTCGCTCATAAAAGTGGTCTTCTATTCTTGGACATTCAAAACTTTGGAAGCCATTTAAAAATGCGTTAACAGATCTGTAAGTTTGAGTGAAATAAACAATTAAAAAAAAAATTAAATTGAACTTAAAATCCTGACATCCTTTTTAAACATGTTGGGACAGAATCTCACTTCTTACTATACTGTGAGAATACACTAAGAGAAACACGCTCTGTAGTAAATGTTTCTCAGCGATTACACCTGTTAAAGTATACATCTAGTATCTATACTGGACCAGTATCACTGGCCATAAGATCTTTGCTTTTGAGTCAATGCACCACATGTTCTCATCACAGTCTCCCCTGACTGACTTACTCCTCATTGAGGAAATCAAAGGCTTTGCTCTTGTCGCTGGGCAGCTGCTGCAGGGCGCTGCTCCTCTTCTTGACGGACGGCTGAATCTGAGAGGTGGGTGCGTTGTACTTGACGTTCACTGGGGCCTCCGCCGCCGGCTTCTTGGCCGCCGCCCCCGACGAGCTGAACAAACGGCTGAAACTGGAGGTGTAAGGGCGGGGAAGTGGGAAGGAAAGAGGGGGGAGAAAAAAAAAGAAAAAAAAGCACACAACGTATAGAGGGGATGGACACAAGCAGTAGCTCCGGCGGGCAGAGGTAGGGTTCAACATTTAAGGGGAGTATGGTACCTTTCCCATGCCAACACACCATGCCAGCTTTCACACAAGTAGCAATCAGACATTGAAATGCATGTTCCCGATAATTTGATCCCATTGACCTGCCTCCCAAACGGTAACGCATCAGAGCAGCGGTTCTCCCAGAATGGTGGCACGGGGTGCGGGGTTAATTGTGCACCGACGAGGGCGTTAGTCAACAACACAGAGCAAAACAGGCCTGGACAACGCTTTTCATCTCCCCCTAACTCTACAGTACGGTATCTATCACATTACATCTGACAGTCTATATACAACTCATGTTTAAGCATGATCCTTAAGAATACGTTTATAGCAGATACTACAAGTCTTAACTTAAAGAAACGGGCTCTGGTAAATCTATTTTTATAAGCATATTTGCCTTCCCTCCCATCTCCATAGCAACCCCGCCCCAACACACCTCCTGCACACAGACATCACAACATCAGGCAGAATATAGAAGGACACACAGAAACAGAGCAGGAGAGATGGTGACTTTATCAGATTTTGCTTTCTCTTATACGCACAACCATCCCAATCCCGTTGCCCCAGGTAACGTCCGCCTTCACACCAAACCCAACTCATTGCTTGTGACACTTGACAAAGGAAAGCCGCGGGCACATAAAAGAAATTCAGACTTTCAGATTTTGTTCCACTTTGAGCAAACAAGTGCATTGTGCCAACATCAGTTCTCTCTAAAACTCCTGTCATGCTTGATGCTTAATTCTTTATTAAAAGTTAACAAAGGCAATTGTGAGAGCAATTCAAGTCAAGCTAGACACCGTTAACATGTCAAAGGTTACCTACATCCTGGAGAAAACAACCAAACAACATGAAATACAAAAGAAAAGCAAGATGAAACACATGAATAAGTCAAACTGTGGCTGGTATTTAAGAGATGAAGTGAAAATGGAGTTGCTTACAACTGCCAGAGGCTGGATTTCTTCTTCTCTGGAAGAGCTGGGTTCTCCTTTGAAGCCCTGAGAGAGACAATTTGAATTAAATTGAATGCTTTTTGACGGGGTTTTACAGCAAGTAACTCCATTTCTACTTGAAACATCAAACCACACTCTAGCTTTGTATTTTCCCTTTGTGGATGGTTCATGTGTATGTGTGTGTTTAAGATCAAAGGAACGCGGGGGAAATTGTATTCAGTTGCAGCAGCCCCTCATGATCAAGTCATAGCAATGTATAGAAAGTAATTTCAATAGATTAGTTAGAAAAAGAGACAGGCAGATGTACTCAGCTGTAGCTAATTAATGTTATTCTGTGAGGTGGAAACACAACAAAGAAGAAATCGCCGCTGTCTGGTTAATATGCTCTCTGCATGCTGGTGTCTGTACTATTTACACTTGGTCGCAGATGCTTTAGAGTAAGAAGAAACCCCACTCTGTATCAAAATTGGGAGTTGCAGATTGTGTCTTTTTGTTGTCCATGAAAGACGAACAGAGCGGCAAGTCTTTTACCACATTAACCATTTATGCGATTGCCTCCCATTGGCTCAGCAGTTGTCGAACAGAGCGATGTTAACTCAATTAGACATCAGTATACCACTAATATAATAATTTAATGAATGCAAGCTAAATTGATTCATTTTTTGGTAGAAAGCTAGGCACGTGTACTTTTCACACCCTTGTTTTCTCCGATTCCATTGATGCAGAAACAAGATGAATGTGGGATTAAAAACGGTCATCCATTTGTTCAGCCCTATGTCACGTTGTTCCGCCTGCCTTACCGGATCATCTCTGTCCATCGGACGGCCTCCTGCAGCTCCATGAGCCTCTCCTTATACTGGTTCCTCTCCATCAGGACTCTGGCCATCTCCACCCTGGTGAAGCGCTTCCTCTGTGCTGTGGGCACATCGCTCTGCAGGCACAACACCAGCATAAGACCACTGAAACACTGCTCAATACTTATGCAGAGTATACACATCTAAATTGTTACTATAAATGCAATAATAATATATATATATATTGCAATATATAAAATTTACAGATTTCTTTTACACTCACAGCAATGAATTTATATTGTCACTTAAATTTTACAAGCTGCTCATATTAACTTTGATTGTATGTATGTTTTGATCACGATATTTTAATGCTTCCCAATTTCCAGAGTAAGGGATCAACAGAGGACTTATCTAGCTATGAACACAAGAAAAGAACTTTCAGTCATTATGTTGAAAATCAAGCATTTGTCAAGGAGTGTATTCGAATTCAAGCATTTTCCTAACCTTGAAAACATAACGGTTAAAATGAATCACGTTGGTCGGACTGTGTAGCTAGCACATCGCGGTAACATATACTGCTCTAATCCATACAGGTGCTACATACACTCACAAAACAAATATCAAGAACTTACTTCATCCCCATTGTCGTTCTTGACCTTCTGTTTGGTGTCCTGAAGCTCTGCTCGAACCCTGCAAGCCAGTACACACATTCCTAGGCTTTAGCTGCCATATTTATACAGTATACACTTAAATGCAATATGAAGACACGTGGGAAGTCCAGTACATCTCACCTCTTGAGTTCTTCTTCTAACTCTTTGTTCTTCTCCTCCAGTTTGGACTTGGCCTGAGTGACAGCGTCCAGCTCACCTCGCAGGCCCTCCTTCTCGCAAGACAGCTCATCCACTTGTGCTATCAGGTCATTTTTCACCACATTTAAAGCATTTCTGGAAAGATATACACATGCATATGAACGTACACTCTAAATGTAACATCCACATTAAACAGCAGGTGGCAGCACTTATCCTGTTTCTCAATGTTGCAACAGGGTATTTCTCATCTACTGTACACACATGGGGCCAAGACGGCTTCAGAAGATAAATTAACTCTAGTAGTGAGTAGCAGTTATGAGTACTAACTTGGTCTCCAGCAGCTGGGTGTTCTCGTGGATAAGGTGTTCTACTTCCCGACCCATTCCTGAAAATGATCACCCATAATGGGAGAACAAAATGAATGTTTCATCTCATCCTGTGCTCCAACATGAAAAGGAAAAAATAAAAAAACAATAAAAAGACGTGTTTCTTATGTCCATCCTAAGCACTAACTATTGTTCTCGCAATCTTACCTAGAAAGTTGTAGTCTGAGAGTCGTGCAAGAAATGATACAAATCAGAAGCTTTCTTGAGATATAAGCAAGTTAAATAGTCTCATTTGAACATCTCTAGTCTATGGTATTACTGCCCTTCACAACACCCTAGTCTAGTCTGTACGTCTATAAGAAAGTCACAGGGGGAACTGAAAGTGAACACACAAATTTTGAGAAGGAGTTGGAAAGAGAGACCCGGAGGGGAATTCATTGATACACACCAGAAAACTCATCTGTAAGGACGATAAAGCCCGACAGCCGGAGAAAAGAAAATTCAGAGAATACGGCAGGGGAAGAAAATTGTTTGTAAAAAAAAAAAAACAGAGACTATGACAAGATTATAGTGTTGCATATTATGAGAGCGAGAGGGGCTTCTTACCCAGCAGGTCGGCTCCCTCGTCCATGTCTCCTATCAGGTCGTTTCCTGCAGACGACAGCTCCTCAAACAGAGAGTCAGTGTTGCGGTCAAACGCTAGATTCTCTATGCCACCTTTAGATGGTGTGCTGGATGGACAGACAGGGTAGAAGGGAGGGAATGTGAAACAAGAGAGAGGGAGAAAATGATGATTATCATGATGGGAGTCGGAATGAGATTGCAACGTGATTGTTTCGTTAACTATCGCCATCATAATACGGGGGTGTTGGGGCTCACAAAGCAGTACATGCCGCTTATGCCGATGGCTGTTGGTTATCAGTTGAAACGCACGCATTAACACATTGTTGAATTTCATATAGACCTGGATATTTTAATGTTTTTCTAATTTTAGGGTAATGATGACACAATATCTACATCATCTGTTCTCTACCTTGTTCCTCTGCAGCCATCGAGGTCCATGTCCAGCTCAGGAGTGGACTCAATGATGGCCTGCACCTCAGACTTTTCCAGGTTATCTGCTCCATCTAACCAGCAGAGATGCAAAACAAAAGAATGAGCAATCCAGTACACTCCAACAGCAGGTAGTCACCATGTTAGACAAGATGTTTTAACTGCAATACTGACCATCACCTTTGATAGGCGTAGAGGCAGAGTCCCGACCCTCATGTCCAAGCTGACCCCGCTGTCCTCCTTGCACCGCTACAATGTTCTTACTGCCCTCTGGTGTTCCACGGTTCCTGTCCAGGTTCTTGTTGAGCCTGTCTGAAACTTCCTGTTCCTGCAGGGGCGCGTCCACAGACTTTATGGCAACATCGGGAGCAGCCGCAGTAACCAGGTTTGCAGCAGAGGTAGACCCACCCCCGACACTGGACACAGGACAGGCACTGTATGTAGATGTGGGGGTGTTGGATTTAGAGGTACCACCCTGAGGGGACATGGGGGTGATGGATTTGGATCCTCCACCTTGTAAAGAGACAGGACTTCCACTTTTGGAGACACTCCCCTGGTTGGTTGGAGTACTGGACTTGGGTCCTCGGCAGTTCGCATTGTTCATTTCATCCTTAAGATGGAGGAGGAGGAGGGGAGAGTCAATATAGAAAAAACAGATTAAAACTATCATCTTCTTCATGAAGTCAACATGTTTTATGAAGCTCTTGCAATTTAAGCAGTAAATGCAGGTAATAGTCTACTTGCCATCACTGAACGCTGAAATATTTACATTTCTGGCTGAAAGAAATTGGCCCACCGGGATTTAAAAATGTCAGAAATGGATTCAGCATTCAAAAAAATAAATTGTCTAAATGGGCCAAACAACTGCTAAAATAGTGTCCATTTTGGGGATTCTTCTAATTATGCTAATTGTCTAACATATGCAAGTTAGCATCCAGCTGTTTCTAAATGCTGGGGACCTATACAGTATATATAAAACTTTGGGGTACTCAACATTTCTGGGTTCACAATAGGGATCTATTGGCTGACAAATAGATGATAATGTGCAGCACATGCAAAGCAAACACAGCAACACAAAACAAAAGTGATCAGGCCAGAAATATCAAAAAATAAAGAAAGAAAAACACTCTGAATAAATGGGCGTCCAAGTCGACCTTTGTAAACCATACTTGACAAAATAATCTTAACTCAAGGTCCACTTTTTCCAGGGGTTTCAACCATGACTGAGGTTCCATATTTAGGTCACATAACGACTGAGCAAATTCAATTGTAAGCCCAGTTAGAATCTTCAAAGTGGACTTTGAGTTATGATTCTTCAAACTTTGAAGACTCTTTCAGGAACCTACATGAGCACACAAACAAAATGTAATTCTGTTTAAATAAAAAGAATAAATGTTAACACCAACTGGGTCAAACACCTTTCCATGCAGCTTGAACCAACACAAACACTAACCAAACCATGACAACCCAACCAAGCTATGCATGTGAATCCTGACAGCTATAAGACGCCTCTGAACCATGTCAAATGGCCCTTTTTCATAGCAGACATTTTGACAGATTATTGCTCCGCTGCATCACCTGTCCCTAGTCAAGCACAGGTGACCTAACTCACCTGGAATGCAGTCTTTTTAATGTTATCAGTGCTTTTCCTGCCATGACTAACCAAAATGTCTGCTCTGAAAGGGGTCTTTGTTCTGTTTCTTTTAAAATCAAATCAATGTTGATGCAGGCTGAAGATGTAAAAAAGGAACAGGTCAGCGTCATGCAGCTTCCAGTGTGTTAGCATCATTGTATTTAATCCCGTTACAGCAAAGTCTGCCATATAAATACAAAACTAGATAGGTTTGGTAGATGCCGTGGTTAGTTTCTACGTGAGCGATGGACAGGTCTACCTGGTCCTGATCAGCCTCCTGATTGGGCAGATTCTCCTGAGAACTCTCACCTTCCACTCTGATTGGGGGGAACAGTTCCTCAGACTGAGGGATATTAAAGACCTTGCTCATTAATATTCCATTAATTGCTTAAAGCTATTTGTTTTAGCAAAAAATTACATAATAATATGTAATATACAAATATGTAAGGGCTCAAAAGACAATCCTGAGCTCCATGGGCGAACCATGCAGTGGGTATAATTTATGGCTTCTTCTGGCACACAAGGTGACGTGGTTGGCAAAGGCTGTCTGTGTAAATGAAAAACAATGAACTGGATTTACAGTACCAATCAAACACTAACGATTCATCAGCTCTTAGCAGCCCTTTGTGGCATGCTGTAGTGTTTTGATCTGTTAATGCCAGTGGCTTCTGTCCTATAAATAGCACAGTGCCTGATGGAAAAGAATCAATCAGGACAACAACAACACATCCATACAGCTCCCTCAGTCACCTTGAAAACAGATGAGGGGCGACTTTTAATAACACAGAGGAGACTTCAAAGCTTTCACAGATATTGAAAGAAATAATATTAGAGAATTAGACTTTCTCAGTACTGTTTTCTCCCCACCTCTGTGGCTCTCGCTGCACCGATGGGAGTATTTCCTTTCACATCTCTTGTCGCCATGCTGGCTTCACTCTAGTGTTACTATAGTAGCACTGAGCAGCCAATAGGGGTAAAGTAAAGCTGCCCTCCGCTGCTACTCTGCTGATAATGGCTCTGAGGGATGGGATCATTAACTGTAATTCTTTGAGCAAATGTCAAGTCAGAGGACAAAACACAAAAGGCACTGCTGTGCATCTGTGCCTGGTAAGACTACAGTGGGTGTGTGTGAAGAAGTGAGAAATACTGCAACACCTATATATATTGTACTCCAGGAGGAGTTTAAGAATGATCAGCCACCTTGGCTGCAAGTTATGAAACAATGCAAGACAAGTCCTGATAACGTGGGTCAAAATAGAGGTTACCAAAAACCTTCTGACCCCGTACTAGCGTAGCAAGTGAATACAGCAAGTGAATACTTATTAGGCTGCCATTAATATTCATGATGGAGCCTTGCTTGCAGCATGGTTTCCAACAGCAACAATGTGAAGACACTCTGTCCTTTCCACCCTCCCTTGAGGTTAAAGGCAGGCTCCCGAATGGTACCACTTCCTCTGCTTGCTGGGCTCTAAGCCACCCCTTTTTACACAAACACACACACACACACAGAACAATCCTTTCTCTCTGAATAGAAATTTACTCTCTTTGGTGTTTGCTGGCATTGACTGTTTACATTTTATTTCCACAACCTCTTTTAACTGAACTTGGGATGATGTCATCGGTCCGATCCGTGGGAAGCGCTAACAAGCCAACTTCAGACAGTAACTTATAACAGTACTTATGACTAGTGACATAAAGAAGTCTTTTTTATATTTGTCTAGACCTGTGCATCATACCTTGAGGCTGGTGTTGGAGTGCGGATGGCTAAGGTTGTTGAATCTCCATGGCTCGGAAGGGGTGTCCACAGGTTCCCTCTGGAGGTCAGGGATCATACCATCAGTCCCAGGGAGTTGGAATATGCCCATGGAGATGGGACGCTCCTTCCTGGATGCAGAGACAAATGTCAGGACGGGGGAGTGGGTGAGTCAAAAGGAAACTGAAAGAAAGTAATAAGTGTTGGAGAGATTGGCCTGTTGATCAAGTCACTCTTACGCATTTAGAATAAAGAGAAACCAAGACAAAGAGCTCTGTGATGCTGTACCTAGGCACAGCAGTGCTTTGAGCTAAATGCTAAAGTCTGCATGCTAACATGCTGATGTTTAGCAGGACCAATGTTTGCCATGTTCACCATCTTAGTTTATAGTTTTAGCATGCTAACATTTGCTAATCAGCAAACACAAAGTGCAGCTGAGGCTGACGGGAAGTCAGTTTTGCAGGTATTTAGTCACAAACCAAAGGTTTGGACAAATTAGAAGAAAAATCAAATTGTAAAACTTTATCCTGAGGGGAACATGAATGTGTATACTCAATGCCCTGGCAATCCATCCCATAGTGGTCAGGACATTTTACTTAAATCCACAAATATCAACTTCACGATTGCACTAGAGGAAAAGTCACGGGATCTCCAAAGTCTGTAGGATTCATCCCCTGGGGGACTATGAATGTCTGCATAACATGCCTTTGACCTGCTGGTGGCGTTAAAGGGGATGAACAAAGTCATTGGGATTCATCTTCTGGGATCAATGGATATTTGTACAAAATTCTGTCGCAATTCATTAATTTACATCTAGAACAAAGTGCTGGGGAGTCCGGCCGACAGACAGGCCCGACATTGCAATCCCCTGAGCCATGCTGCTGGCGTGGCTGAAAACAAAAGAATTCCTTTGGTAGCAAAGGAAGCAAGGAAAGTAGTTGCAACAACGTGGTGCACGAACACGTGATTTACACCGGGCAATAAAAACTGCGCAATATGCATTTCACACTATATTATAACAGATGTTCTCGTTAGTTTGAATGTTTTGCCCCCATCTCCATGTTGTGATGAGGTTCCTGCAGAGGGAAAATGACACTAGGAAGAACAGGCTACAGTGTGAAGTGATGAATAAAGTTTTGTGCAGCAGCAACTATACTATATATAGACACTATACATGACAGATTATACATTTAATTTGCTTCGGCCAAATTAAATGACCATGTTATTTTTTTCAGTGCAGCGGAAGCAGATCAGCTTAATGTAATGAGAAACAAAACAAAGTGTGTGACAAGTCTGAGTCAATGCTTCACAGTCAGATGTTGTAGCAAAGGTCCCTTGAGAGAGTTAGCACTAAAGTGGTGGGAAGAGAAATAAAGCTGGTTGCCTCATTAACTCCATAACGTCCCACCTACTAGCTCAGGCAATAACACAGATGCATTTGTATCAGGCTCTGTGATGGAGAAGTATTCTGCCATGTGTGTTATTAAAAAGGAGGTCAACTGAGAGGCAGGGGCACGTCAGCGAAAAGAAACATCTGGAATATATACATTTTCCACTTTGAAGACTAAACAATTAATGGTGAAAATAATAGGCAGATTAATTAATGGTGAAAATAATGCAGCCCTATCTGTTACCATCTCCAGGTAGCTCACTCTTGCATGGAGGTGATCCCATCAACAACTCTAAGAACTCAAAGACTGATAATATTAAGTAACACACAAGAACACGAATAAATACGCTGCCTCACCAGGTACACACCAGCAGCTTGTTTCATGCCGGTGACTAGGTATGAAAAAAAATGAAATGAGTTGTACAGTGCAAGCAGAACAATGGCTGAAAAGAGCAGCGGGCAGGGATGGATGAAAAGCAGCAGCCCAAAAACAATGGACCACCATATCCAGAGGAAGAGGTCACATGCAGGCCACTGATAGTGACCAATGCTGCCTTTTGTTATTAGAATGGAGGGGCGAGGGAAAAGAATATAAGAAGAAGAAGAAGAAAATTCACATGCTCACCATCATCTTGGTGAAATTGAAATAAGTAAAAAAGGTGGTGTTGTTTTCCCGGTATGACTCTGCCATTTTCCCATCTCTCTCTCGACCTACTTTTAGTGTGCAGTCTAATACTGTCTGACTACAACACACCCACATGGCAGCATCACTGCCAGTGCATGGCTACAAAGACTACAGCAGGGTAGATAAATTGAGAGAACATACATTAACATAGCATACACACACACGCGCGTTATACCTGCTTGGTCTGGGTAGTGAGGGTAAGGAAGGCAGGGCAGGTAAGCCGCCGGTAGAGACAGAGTAGTGAACCAGCAGCAGCACAGACAGAGAGACCAGTACAGCAGAATTGATGACCACCGCTCCCCCTACAAAGCCAAAAACAAACAGCAGCATACACCCGGGGCTCATGGCCCCCCCCAGATCATGGCCCAGTGCCTCACAGGAAGGTTGAGGGGCACAGACGATGAAAGCATAGGAGGTGGGGGGTGGTCACCGAAGCACCAAATTCACCTCGGCAGCCCTCGGACTGGACATCTACTGCTGAGGTCAAAGACGCCGTATCCTTCTAGCTGGGAGTCGGCAGCAGAGCAGCGGGCTCGGCAGACAGGAGAGAGGGAGCAGGTCGGAGGCAGAACAATCTGCCAGTGGCAGCCACAACAGCACTAATATCCTGATGGCTTCAGCAGCAGTGGTTGATCAAAGCAGAGCAGCAGCACACACAGCAGAGCAGGGGGGAGGCTGGTAGCGGCAGCAGCTCCTCTCCTCCTCTGTGCCGCAGGCAGGTGATTCGGTTTCCCGTCCTCCTTCACTCTTCCCTCTCCTCTGCCGAGATGCAACGCGCCTGCCGCTGTGCAGTCTAGAACGCTCTAACGCTCCCCCTCTCTCACTCTGACAGCAACCCCTCCTCTCCCCTTTGTCTCTCTCCATCTCCCCCTCTCTTTTGGGTGCTGAGGCAGCTCGTTCCATACGCCTCTTCTCGGGGCTGCAGCTTATGGGCTGCAAAATGGGGGGCTGATCAAAAAGTAAGCGTGTGTGTGTGTCTGCGTTAACTGGAGGGATACTGCCCTTTCATGTTTTATGATTTGACGTCATGTTAAATGTAATAAGTATGTACTGACACACTTGTGAAAGTGAAAACAAGATTATGCAAATTTAACTTGACATATGAGAATGTATCAAACCGTTAAGGACAACATCCCCACCCACCCCCACAGGTGCAGCCAGCTGGTTCTATGAGTTACATAACAAGTTGAATAGATGTGGCATATCAAGACAAGTGTAATTAAGTTAAAATAATGAGCAAATTTGATTTGCTCATTATTTTCTTACACGAACGCAAACTCCTGTCCTCCTATTTATGGAACGGTGTCAGAGTGACAGACCAGTCCACGCTCCTTACCGACTGGGCGGCCCAAGCCAAGTCCCCAAAGAGAATGCTACACAAATATATGACAGCTGTAAATCCGCCTAGCTGGCCCTTCTCAAAAGCTCTATGCGAGAAGAGCACTAGTGAGGGAGGAGCTACAGAGTGAGGTGGGAGACCCTGTGCATACAACAACTGCTGCCCTGGTGTCTTTCCAGAGTGGCAAAGGGAAGCCATCCATGAAATAAAAACAAAACAAACTTATGACATCTGGGCTAGTGTTTACCATAAGGCGTTTATGAGGGTTTTACGGTCCAATGAGACCATGGAGCCTTTTGACCATTGTGCTACAATGCTGAACTTGTCATAAACCAAACACTGCACCTCAGCAGAAACGGACCTTCACCACTGGGAAGTGTGTTGAGGGCAGTGTCATGCTGTGGGGGTGCTGTTCTGCGGCCTTGGAAGGCTTGTGAAAGTAGACGGTAATATGAATCCATTAAAATACTGAAAAATCGTGGACCAACAACAAATGAAACCGGGTGAACACTGGTGCTTACTGACACACAGTGCTGAACCAGTATATTTGCACTGACCTATTGACAATTGAAATGTTCATATTATCTGGGGGAGGTCTGCTAATCTCCTGGCTCCCTGCAGAAGGCATAATCTCTGCAAAAGAGCAATCAACCACAAAGCTCATCATCCCATCAAAGCACATTACTCTGACAAGAGCCAACCTACATCCTCCATCTGTCCCACAGAATTCCAGTATAATTCCTTCCTGAAGTTTATCCCTTCCATATTTCTTCTCATCACAATTTCATGTCAAAATCCTCTCAGAACATTAATCTTTACATACAAACATCCAATATCTCTCACAGTTCTGTTGTTGCTGAACCCGATTTCAAGTTCTTTTTTTCTTCTTCTTTGCTCGATTTCTCTGCTGAGACAGGTTCTGTGACCTGTTTCTACTGGAGAACAGCTAGTAGTGGTTCTGCTCCAATACAGTGTTGCAGACCTGGAGAATCACTCACATTAAGTAGATGAATACAAAAAACAATCCCCAAAAAACTGTGCAAGCACCAATCTTGTCAGATCTTGAAATCCAATATATATTGAGCTATACATTCTACTAATAGGGTGAGTATAATGACAGGGTGAGATACCTGCACTTGAAACCAACAGGGTTTTATTTATTTCCTTGAATTAAGTGTCAAAATCTTAAAAACAAATACTTTCTTTCTACAGTGGCAAGAAAGAAAAAAGAAACGCCTTCAAACCTTTCCACTGACTGATTTTTGTCCAAAACTAACTGAGTTAGGCATTTTCACAGCTATAGTTCCTTTGCTCTGGTCCGACCAGTTGATGAATTTGTAAACTTGGGAGCGTTTTCCGTTTGGTTTGGTTTCTTTTCACACGCAGAGCAATCCAAGCGATGCAAAATGCATCACTGCAAACCGCATGAGAACATTCACTCCACTTATGGATACGATGAGTCCTGGGCGGGAGCAGGAAAAGTAAATATGGGAAGAAGGTCCTGCGTTCTGGTCTAGTGCATATTTGTGAGATAAACATTGAATGCAATTTAACATGGAGCAACGATGCAGTTGGGTTTTGCTCATTATTATCTGGGCTATATACCAGGCAGAACTGTACCAGCAGAAACTCCAATGCACTTCGTTGCACAAAGAAGCTAATATTTAGCCCAAACTTGCGGAGTTGGGTCAGATCACATCCCCACTACAAACGAACTGGAACAGAATGAACAAACACAGTATAACGTGAGGTGGGCTGGTCTCACCGTGACCTGGCTGATGTGCCTGCGTCTGAGGGCTCCGTTGCTGTCACCGCATGCTGGTGTTTTGTTCGCTCCAGGTGCTCCATGTAGCTGTGGATCATCTGGAAGGTATATAAATGCACAGAGTCAAGAAATTAGCACCAAAAAAAAAACAAGATTTATAATAAACCACTTTAACATGTTTTATATGATGTATTGAAATCCACTCTACACTCTCCAAACAGCCTGCACTACTAAAAAGGTTCAGGAAAAAACAAGCTACAGTGTATATGATTGTAAATGGTCATGAGAACTCTCACCATCTTACTATGTCCTACTATCTCACATATGATGTAGATTGTGTTCAGGCACAGCTGTGACAGTCAGACTCACAGTGAATGATGAAGAGTGTGTTGGTGACAGCTTTTATCATCGTCTCTATTCAACATTATTCAACGCAGCAGTTGGCTGCTGAAGCTTGAGAAGTTTGTTTGGACATTGGGACATCTGTTACTGACGCATAATGAAGAACAGACCACGGTGGACCAAAGGCTCAGCAGAAACATACTTCATGTTTTAATCATCCTCAACTAGCCCACTGTTTTTCCATCACTTGCAGGTCCGCCGTTTTGTTCACCCTTTACTGGACTCCCATCTTGATTAAGAACAAGGCAAGATACCTTCTTTTCTGTCTCAACCCAAACCCCCAAAGTGATTTATACTTTTCCCCCCAGATTCGCCTCTTTATGATTCTCTCTGAATTCTAAACATTATTATTGGATTTCATGTTTGTCTTTGGCTTCCGTTTCCTTTTGCGCACTTGTAGTGCATGCACATGCTGTATGTATGAGTGTATATATGCATTTCTAAAATTATGTCCCAGGTGTAAAGGAAACAGAACATTGCCATTCAAAATCAATGTTTATTTTATGCAAAAACAAAAACCCATAGACACAATTGGTTATTGTGTTGCGACAGTTGTCAAAAAGACGATGTATGTATGCTTCACTGTGTAACAACATCCATACATAAACAACCTGGCGATGAACTTCACCAAACACACATTTGTATCCGACACCAGCTCACCTCAGTGTGCCTCTGATGAAGGGCATTATACTCCTTCTTGAGCTCCGCTTCTCTCTCGTCCAATCTGCTAACTGGATGAAAAAGAGAAAACGAGTCAAACTACACACGATAAAACAAGCCATAGGATTGTAGCAAGATTTACTGGTAACAAAACATGGACCAGCTTGTCTACTGCCCAGCAGGAAATCAGGTGTTTTTAATCGCACATATCGTGTTATTTAATTCTGCGGTACTGAACGGGCTGGTAGAGCAGCTGCTGCAGTAACAGCTCAGAGCCAGAAGAGGGCCACCATGCATCAACAAACCCCAAGGCTCTCTCACTCAAGAATGAAATCTAACAATCATCATCAGCATTAATGTTGCAACCAATTTTAAAATGTCAAACTCCGCCAGCTGAAAAGCAACAACATTTGATGACAGTGAAACTAGGGCGATTTACACTCTGCACCATTGGTCTTTACCATCTACAAATTCTCACTATATTTATCTGAACATAGTTTAATGTTTATGTTTACCTTGTCAAGCTTGTTGTTCTTGTTGTTAGTTCTTTATATGTCTATTTCTGTGAATTTACACTGAGAGCAATGAAGAACCAAAGTCAAATTCCCTGTATGCATACACATACTGAAAAAAGCTGATTCTGAGACATTAACAAGTATGATGTTAAAATCTAAATATGTGCAGAATGACATAGCAGCTCTTGGGTCTCAGGATTGCTGTGGTCTTAAAAGTTCATGATGTTGCCGCATTTTAATATAAAATAACCACAAGAATGGAAATTACATGGTCTCCTTTAAAACTATAGATAGCAGTGAAATAAAATTACACACATATACTTTCATGTTTACTATCCAACCAAAAAAGGGAAAAAAACAGGTTACAAACAATCCACACACTTATCTATAGAGCAACCACCAGCCTCGATCAAATCCAGTCAGCAACAATTATCCATATTTTGTGACATTAGTTTGTAGTCAAAACAGCCCGACTCTCTTGGTGTCTGTCTGTGTGTGTGTGTGTGTGTCTGTGTGTGTGTGTGTGTTTTCAGATGCCAGCCAAGCAAAAGTGCCCTCTCACAGAAAGGTGGACAAAGGCACTAAAACATCTGTCGTAAATCCGTAAAAGTGGCCACGCACTGAGATTTGATACAACTCATTCACATGACCTTTCGTGCTTCATGCTTCACTGCACAGGGTTTAAGTCAGAAATAGCCTTTCTATCAGGTGTACCACGAGGCTCAAGTATAGAATTCAGACAACACCTACGCGGTCAATGAAGAGCAACACTTCAGACAGCAGCTGCATAGAATGACGTAAACTGTGATTCAGTGTTGTTATGCGAGAGGGCTGAACGAGTGGTTAAAGAGCTGAGCAGAAATAACTCAGGTCAGATACAGAGGTGTGTAGGGCTGCAACTAATGATTATTTTCATTATGACTTAATCTGTTTGTTGAAAATAAATTTTTCCAACTTATTTAATCATTTAAAATGTCCGAAAACTGAAAACGTTCCAGAGTCCAAAAGGCGGCGTCATCAAAAGGTACCTTGTTTTGTGTGACCAAACGTCCCAACACCCACAGATATTCAGTTTACTGTGATATGTGACAAAAAGAAGCAGCAGATCCTCCCGTTTCCACAACAACAACATCAATAAACAGAAAACGAACTTGACAGTGTGTTTGCATTCATCAAAGTGTCCGAACACAGATTAGTGAAGTCACACGGCTGCCAATCCGGTCCACAAACATAATTACCATACAAATGAAACTCACAAAAACAGAAAAAGGAGAAGTGTGACATCGAAAGAAAAAAAAAAAGGGCCTTTGTTGAGAGCGAGCTCTCAAAATTTCCCCTTAGCATGAACGAGGCGTATTTTACGGTCCTGCAGTGGAACAAACAAGCAGTCACACACACTGTCAACAGTGCAGTCATGCGCACATCATGAGGGTTTCTTTTGATGCCCTGGAAAGACAACCACACTCTGAGCCTTCAGGAGGATCCACACTGACCTTTACAACGTCTTTCCTACGTCTGAAAGAGACATAGCGATCAGTTACTTTTTTTAATCTAGAAACACAGATGAATGCTAAAAACGTATTAGCCTTAGCTCCCCCCAATTCCTCCTGCACGCCACGCTGAACCTTTCTGGGCTCGGAGCATGTTTGGTCTATTCTATTACAGCTCAATTAGCAGACCTGGCAGGCACACACTCATAGCATGTTACTAATGGCCTTTATTCAGGGAAAGGGAGTCCATCTGCCCTCTGGCAACAAACAGTCACAAGACCTGCGACTGCTCACTGGGTATCTGGCCTGTGTGTATGTGTGTTACGCTTTCCAATAATAGAGCCAGTACAGTAAAACCTGCGTCTGTGACAGATATACGATGCAGTGGACTTACTCTGATCTGCATAGTTTTTCGTCTTTAGCTCTAGCTGACGCGTGTGCGACTCCAGCGTCACCAGTCGACACTGGAGATCCTTCTTCTCGCCGTCCTGGGAGTCTTCTAAGGCAATGTACCTCTGCAGACACAGACAGAAAATAGAGCACTTAGTATCAAAACACTGAAATGAACACGAGCACTGTGAACTTATGAAACCCCCAGAGAGGGATCGATGGGATGATGTGTTCAGAGCAGAAACAGGAGACAGACACGTCACACATGAATGTGGCCGTCGGTTCCTCTTAGCCAGTCTGACATCTGTCCAGCTCTGAATGACCTCGCCATCATCACCGTCTATAAAATCACCAAACCCTTTGGGCGTGCATGGAAAAAAAAAAAAATTAGAGCTCAAATGGAGACGTTGTGCACGGAATACTGCATTTGTGCGCGCGTGTGTGATAACGATCTGCCCATGGGAACAGCGGTGATGCCAATGGAAAATAGAGTGTACAGTATCGGTCTTCTGTCCATTGTGAAACTTGTCTTAGCCCTCTGCACAACAGGTGCACAGCGCCAGCTTCCTCACCAAAAAAATAAAACAACAAAACCAAACTAACGGCTACGGCTACAGCCTTTGTGTGCGTTTGTGTACACACACCGTTCCCTGGGCAAGTCAGTAACAGTCGATATCAGTGTCGAGGTTGTTTTTTCAATATTCACAACAGCCGTTGTCACCAAGAGGTCAGAAGCAGAATGGGGCTTTGACCCAGCCACTAACCGACCAATCTGCCCAACTCTAATGCCTTTAAGGCGGGATCAGCCGCTGCTCCATGACAGCAATTTCCACTTTGTTTGTGAATAGATTGGATGAAATCTTTAATGATCGCTGGTGTGCAGTGGGTCTCTGAAGGGACAAGGCAATACAAATAAGATGCGCTCAGGAAACTTGTAATGAGCATTTTTCATTATTTTCTGATTTTATAGACCTAGAAAATTAACAACAGATTAACCGATTGTGAAAACAAACCGTAGTTGCAAGCCAATTCAAAATATACAGAATAAGATGGTGTGAATCTAACGTTTTCGCATACTATGCACATCCTGCAGAACTTAACTCGGTTTTATTTATATAGCGCCATATCATATGGTGATTGGAAAAAATAATGGGAACTCTCATAACTATAGGCCCAATGAAATATTAAAATATAACATTAAGACACAAGCCCCATTTTTGCACCAACACAGTTACCTTTTTAGCAGCGGAGCTCAGACATCGAATCTTAATGCAAAACTGTTTTGACGACTAATTTGTGACTGGCTACAGCCTAGAACTGTAATAATAACAATTACATGTATTTTTGTTGCTCTGTGGGTTTCTTGGTTTTGTTACTGGGAGCCGATCTATTGGTACCTCAGCTGATCAGCCGAGTCAGGTGTCTGATGACAAGCAAAGACGTCGCCATGCCTCTAGCCATGCAGTCTTGTGATGAGCCCTGGGCTGGTGGTGGGCATCATCTGCCGGGAGAGGAGGATCACCTGAGCGCCCCGTTACAAGCAGCCTCTTCTTTATGCGCACATCACAGCGAGACTGGAGGTGTCCAAAAAAACAAAAAGGTGTTCCCTCTAAAATCAAAGCCTGGGTTTATTCTTTAAAAAATGTTTTTAAAAAAAACCCACAATTAATTCATTGATGGGCTGAGATGTTTTCCTCTGCCTTCAGGCTCTGAGATATTTCAGTGTAAAGCACTTGACTTTCCAATCATCTGTGAATGTCCTCTTCGCCGAGAGGCCTCTAAACCAACAAATACAAAAGTAGTAATTAGATTTTGCTTTATTGCGAAATTTGACTTAGATTGCATGAATGGCTGAATGTGCAATTTATTTCCTCTCACCCACAAAAAGGGGTGAGGGGGTTATTTGGGGCTTGAGAGCGAGAAACCTATGGAGGGCCCAGTCAGGGTGGTCTGAAAAGCCCAGGGAGCATCTTACGGACTGTGGAATTGGTGGTAATAATAATCTTTATGTATATAGCGCCTTTCATACAGGGTGTGTAGCTCAAAGTGCTTTACAAGAGAGAGAAGAAAGAAAGTAAATAAACACATAATAAAATAGTGCACAGAAAAACCAAGCAAACAGATTGGTATCAAAGACGAGAAACAGCAAATAGAAAAAGCATGTATGCCAGGGACAATGTAGTACTTGAAAGATAACACTAAAACAAAAAGGACCAATAAAATATGACAAGAAAAACAACAACAGTAGAACAGTAGAAAAATGTGTCAAACATAAAAACAGATGAAACCAGACAGGGGACAGGTGACCATTAGTTTAAAGCAATGCTGAATAAATAAGTTTTCAATTGTGGTTTAAAAATGTTCAGAGGTTGCATCTCTTATAGCCTCGGGTAGACAGTTCCATAGTTAAAAAAGGCTACGCTGCCAATTTTCTTACCCATGTGAGAGTTTATATTTAAAGAACCGGCAGCAGAGGATCTAAGAGGAAGCAAAGGATTATAAAAACGACAAAGAGTCAATAATGTAGGCCGCTCCTAAACCATTAAGATAAGTAAAAGAACTTTAAAGTCAATCCTAAAAGACACAGAGAGCCGGTAATGCAGCATTCCCAGCGTAAATCTACCCCCTTTCTAAGAGCATTAACACAGAACTGGGCTAGACTACAGACGGGAGGGTTCATAGTGGGGGGGGGTGCCCCCTAATCTGCAATTGTACATATCAGCAACACAAAGACAAGCTAGTTACAGGTCTCAGTTGTGATCATTTTAAACCGCTGCCGACGGGAGAGAGGTTTGAAGAAAACGCAGGATTCTCCTTAGACGTACGCTAATTAAAAACACCACTAAAGCCTGGCAAAGTGTATGGACGACGCCTGTCGACACCCCCTCCGACACACTCATCAGAACAACTCCCAACGTCTTCCTCTCTCGCCCTGCTGCTCATCTTATGACCCAGGGAGCAGGCTTGTGCACATGACAACGCTCCAGAGAATGAGTGTTCCAGCGCTTCAGCGTGCACTCTCCCCCCCCTACGCTACACGTATAATGCTCCCTTTGTCCCCGAGTGCCAGCGCACACAAACACATGTGGCTCCAGCACAAGTGCGTGCACACACCCACACAGACAGGGCTCCACTGTATTGGCACTCAATTGACGGAGTGAAATCAACTCCTTTCACTGTTTTTGGCTCTGGGTTGCTACTGGGGCATTTAAGGCCCAGTAGCAACAGCGTTTATGGAAAACAGGGGCGTGTAAGGCCTTGGTCATGAGATGCAATAAACTGACTGAAGAACTACTGCAGCGGGCCTAGTAGGTCTACTCCTTTATAATGATATGGATGTTACATAGTCATTATGACTCATCGTCATCTGGGAAACACAAATGTCTGTACAAAATTCTGCCATTTCATCCAGCAGATATTTCACTGGAGAACTGAGCGTATCACCAAAGTCACGAGGGCTGGTCCTCTGGGCACCACAGATACATCGGTACCAGATTTAATGGCAGACCCTCCAATAGTTGTTTAAATATTTCACTAAAAAAACCACTCATGGTGGTGCTAGAGTAAAAGCCAGGGGAATCACTAAAGAATGGAGTGTGTGACGTTCCCTCACATCACGTCAGCGGTTTTATTGGCAGCGCGAATGCAAACTGAAAAATAAAAGAACTTGGAAGGTGTGTAGTTCATTGGTGGAGCGCCCCAGAACTGTTTGATCCGAAAACAGCTATTGACTTTCCAGAACTTCATGAGATATTTCATTCTGGGTCAGAGTGGTGGACCGACGACTATCCCTCGAGTGACGCTGCTAGCACGGCTAAAAACCTCACTCGTGGCTCCAATCCTATGGCCATGTCGTTTGAGGCTATGCTACAATATGTTAGCATAAACCAATACTCTCGCTCTGTCTCAACAGATTTCATGTCAACGATCCATGATGACCGATCAGCTGGTATTACGTGTGAGCCGGTTGTGGTCTTTTGCAGGTCAGCAGACAACCCTGACTGGACAAAAGAACTGAGGGAAGTGGCGTTTCTCCCCAAGAATTTCCTGCCTTGCCTTTTCCTCTGCTCTGCTGGGACGAACTACTAAGAGGACGTATTCCTCCGGCTTGGGGCTGCGAGAAGCACGACTTGGCTCGCACAGCGTGTTTGCTTGGGTAAGATTAATCTGCTTCTTAGCGTCTAGAGTGACTTGTCGCCCAAAGGAGGAGCTTAGTAATTGGGTTGGGTTGGGTGGGGTTCATTTAAACTGAGTGTTTTTATGAATTTCTTCCATTGTGCAACAGTTTAACCATGTGAAATGCAACTGGTATCGACTTAGGTCACAGCTGTCCGAGTGACTGAGGGGTAATGAACTGATGCAGAGGCTGAAAGGTTGTGTGTATGTTTGCGTGTCTCTACATGTGGATATCTGCATCTGGCAACTGGACCGTAATATCCGGTAGTTCTTTCCTGACAAATATCGTCTGCCGCACAATGTGAAGTTTCTGGCTGGGGCAAACGTGAGTTTTTGCGAACAAACAGAAGAAGCAGGCAGCAGCACAGGCCACTGTGGATGAATGAAGAGGGTTAGCTTTAACGGAACATCCAAGGAAGGAAGATACAGCTGTGCTCTTCGATCAGCCAATGAGCTCTCACAGGGTCAGCGCCAGAGCAAGCATTTAGCACTATGGCTCAAACTGTCACCGTTTATTGCCGATCACACCTGTCCTCACTTTACATTACTTTGGAAAAATGTATTGCATTTAATTATGTATCTTGTATTTGTTTGTAAAGTCACCTTATATACTCATACACAAGGTATGCAATTGTTGGTTACTTGCTGTATACTTGTTATACACTGTATGCCACAATAAAGCTTAATCAAAGCTCGACTTTTACAGATCATGATGTATTTAAGCCATTATTAAAATAAAATGCAAACACTCCTCTAATTGTTAGCATCAAATGCGTGGTCAGCTTGTTTATTTCAGACTGTACTTGTTCAATATCAGTCAAATATCAGTACCAAAACACTGATATAAACAGTCTTTAAACAACACGAACGCCAACTGGTTGCCTTTCTGAGCGAAGAGCTAGTTATCTAGGGGACGAGGCATTTTACACACAGCAGCCAGGGGGAACAAGACGAATACAAGGCCCATAACACACCGATGGAAAATCCCATGTGCACAGGTCTATCTGAAAGCTTTAGCAACATGTTACGACGTGACATACAGTGTTAAACATGCTGCTTTGTAACCTGTTGTGCTCGTCAGTCAACATTTAACCGGCGAGGATCAAGAACTCGGGAAGATACTGGGGAGCGGGGGAAAAAAGAAAAAACTGATCCACACCCATCGTACGGTCATTTACTGCTCCAGCCTCACATAAATTAATTATTTCTTGTGTCATCTTCAACCATTTGTGTGTCAGTAAGTTTTGGTCTTTAATACGTCAATCCCCTTTTTGCAGTCTAAACCATGTTGGCAGCCACTAAGTTAAAGCTGGGATTAACTGCACATGAGGTTGGAAACATAATAAAACAGATTAAGTGCAAAACCCCTGCAGTAGATCAGGGTAATTAAAGATACTTCACTGAGGGGTTGCATGTGGGTGTAATGCCCAAACATGAGGGCCAGGGAGGATTAACAGGGTGGGAGCTTCAAAAGTACAAAAAAAAAACAAAAATACCACACCTGAAGGGGATTCACTGATAAAACAAACTCTGCTGCAATACCGATATTGTACAGGAGAAGGCTTTTGTTTTCTTTTTATGTAAAGATTTATTTTGGACTCTTGGATCTCAACTTCTGTTTAGCTTCAGTTAGTTTTCAAGGTGCAGTTTACGTTTTTAGTTCCTGGAAACAATTAAGATTAGATTGAGATACGTCGTGCGTTTTCTTAGAAAGAAGGTCACGTAGTCCTTGGACTTCAAGTCCCGCACACAGGACCGCTGACCGAAGCATGCATCCGAGGTCTCACTGCATGATGAGCGTGGCACAATGCATAAATCATGCAACAGTGGCCAAATTGTTTCTGGACCTGTGACTACGCAGAGACATTCAAGGGACCGTCCACGCCATGTCAACAAAGTACTTTCAAAACAAAAGCTGGAATTAAAACTAGGGCCGCAAGTAGTGATTATGTTCAACGCCGATTAACCGTTTAGTCTTGGAAAAATGTCAAAAGACATTTTCAAAATGTTCCAAAGACTCTTCATTTGACATCATAAATATCCTCACATTTACGAAGCTGGAAGCAGGAGCTGTTTTTGGCTTAAAAACCAAAATGACTGAAAGCATTCATCGCTGGCAATTCATTTTGTTCGCAGCTCCAATTAAAACCATTATAAAGCAATTCAAGTTCATCACCACATGGATGGCAAGGACCCGAATATGGTTCCTATTGCAAAGTCTTTCTAAAGAATATATATATATATATACACACACACAACTGCCAGCATTTACAGGGGTCAACTGTTCATGGACCAAATGACATGTCCACTCCTACTGTGGCACAACCTGCTTTAAAAAAAAAAAAAAAATAGGGCAACGGTGGCCACTTCATTTCAGATAGTGCATCATTTTTATTTACAGTTAATGTTTTTTATTTTTTTACCAATAGCTTTAGATTTCAGGATTCCTGCACGCACACACACACACACACTTTTAGTTTTGGGACAGTTCGCATCCCAGATGTCCTGCAGCGGCGGCAGGATTTTAACCTTCACCTTTGCTTTGAGGGGGGCAGCCGAGCAAACAGGAGGACAAGTGCACCATCTCAGACAGCATCAGCCGCAGCACCGGGCCCCAAGACTCGCTGGCATGGTCCACGGAAAAACAACAATCCAACTTTGCAGCCAAACTTTGGGGGGTTCGCGACCCCCCCAACGCTACAATCCGGGTCACAACTCGGGTCCGGCAGGTGTTGCGCGGTGAAAACCCACCTCTTCTGTGTGCTTCCTCAGCGCCTTCTCCCGCTCGTACTGGGTGACGAGTTGCTCGTTGTCCTCCTTCAGCAGCTCCAGGTCCACTTCGTGCTCCTGGTTGACCGCGAACACCGAGTCCAGGTTCTCCAGCACGGCGACGACCAGCGGCATCAGGTCCTTCACCACGTCCTCGTCGTACTTCTCGATGAGTCGCTCGAACTCGCGGTATATCGAGCTGGCCAGACCCGAGACCCTCTCGGACATCATGGCAGCGTGGCCCGAGTCGTCCTGATACAGGACCACGTCGTCCAGCTCCATTTTCTCGCTCGCACTTCTTTTCCCCCCAGCTAACGTTAACAAGCTAGCCGCGGGCTCCTGCTGCGGCCACGGGCTCGTCCGCCTCGCGACTTTCAGCCCTAAAACATAGCTCGAACGGCGCGTGTTGTACGGATGGGTCAGTGTACCCGGTAGCCAGCGTCTCTGTACGCTGCTTGGGTCGTCCGGGCGGCGGACTGTGGACTCCGACTGGCCGAGGAGCTAGCAGTCAGTGGGGAAAGTCTTCACTTGGCTCCTTGATTAGTTTCCCTGTCCAACAGATGAGCTCCTACCGCGGCGTTCAAGTGCTGTCGGAGACATGGGCCCTGGACGACATGGCAAAAGTAGTTAAATGCCACAGGAAAGAATGTCAAATGCGTAAATTTGGCCAAATCCAAAGGCGAACAACGTCGAAACGGTGCTTGGAATTTAATACTAGTTCCTGTTGTTGAAAGCTGAGATGATTTACTTCTGTCCTGTTGCTCATATAGTTGCTGTTATGTGACGTTTAAGGGGCGGAGAACAACCCGTATCGACGACTGACAGAAAGATATATATACAAACTGTACTTGTAGCAATACCTTCGCGTTTCTAGCCATTACATGTTTCGCTTTTATTCGTCGCATGTGTTGCTGACCTGTGAGCCAACTTCGATGCTATATAAGACCATCTGCAATTGCATTTGCCATGTCCGAGTTTACGAGGATCACTTGAAGATGTCGTCGCCCTTGCGTCACATGCTGCTGATAGAAAGTAAAAACTACAGTTGTATTCCTCCTATAAATAAATAAAAAAAGAATGCGTCACAATAGATTTTATTTGCATCAAGGAGTCCAATGCATTCTACCGAGGGTGTGAAATAGTTTTGCAGGCATCAGTTGATTCAAACTCTTAACATTACACATTACCTTAAAAAAAAAAAAGATGTAATATCCATGGCAAGTAAACAAGTTCTCCCAAAATGTACATGTACAATCTTTCTACCTCTTACATCTATAATTTTTTGCCAAACACCATCCACGATTCCATCTGCATGGTAGAAAATGCTAAATAAAAACGCACTGTGAACACACTGCACTCATTGTCGTGTTCTGTAAAGCAATTCTGTTGAGTTGTTTGTGTGTTATGCATAGGCACTGTTCACCCTGATGTCTCAAGACATGAAAACACAAGACAGACTAACCACAGTTCCTACACAACAAAGACGTAATGCTTCAGTCCACGGCTTCAGGTTAAAGTCACCCCTGTAATCTCACATCGTGGGTCAGACGCAGAGAAGGAAGACAACGTCGGACACTTGCAGTGACCAGGGGACAGCCTCTACCAGCCATACAGCACCCACACAAACAAAATGTCCAACGCGGATATTACAGTAAAACTGCAACACTGTCAAATATTGTACACAATGCACATTCACAGATCTTGGCATAAAGTTGCTCATGGAGTAACTCAAGTGTTGAAATAAAACTAATTGAATTAAACAATTAAAAGTGCAATTTAACAAAAGTAGCCGTGCTCCAACATGTTAAATCGGGTTCATTCATGGAGATCACAATGGTTTCATGACTGCTATTACCATTACAATCCAGCTTCCAAATGTCTTTGATAGAAAAAGGGGCTTTAGTCTCAAGCCTGCAAAGAAGATGTAAATGAAGCATAAAGTATTTCAAACACTCCTGGATCAGGCATGGAGAAAAATCGAATGGCTTACATTTAAAGAGAACTGTAGTGGGCTTAAAACATCTGGGAGTCCGTGTCTACGGTACATTTCAGACAGTATTGTGCTGGCTGCTGCTTAAAGACGACGGGCAGAGGGAGAAGGGCCTGTCGCTGGTCAGACTCTTGAGTGCTCTGAGCACAGCGTCGGGCATGTGATCGGCAATCATCCTGGGGCTGATCAAAGCACTCCTGAACGCCATTTCATTGGACCAGTCTGCACGGTACCGGACCTGGGAAAAACAGGATCTGCGGAAAGAACACAGAAGAAATTTGGTGTTAAATCCAACTCACAATTGTCTTTTCAAACAGTCTGTAGCCTCTTTCTGCCCGGCACCGATACACATTTGGTATTCTGGTTGTACAACACGTAGATATTCACCCAGTTGCCAGTTTTTTTGATCTACCTATCTAAAACTAATGCAGTCTAATAAATAATGTAATAAAACCCACCTTCAGGAAGGTATTCGTGTTCGTCTCTCAGAAACTTCTCCAACAAGCAGTTTGTGGTGCTGTTGAAACGTATTGTGTTGCTGACAGGTGTTTCTATTCAACTACAGATCATAAAGTTTCAATGGAACATAACCTACATGAAGGTTGGAGTTTTTGCAGGACTGTTGTATTAGACTGCATTCGTTTTAGCTAGGTGTACCTAATAACCTGGCAACAGAGTTGTTCGTGTGACTGCCAGCATCCGCAGTCACCTGGAATCAGGTGAAATACTGAAACAGTTGTAGTTGAAGCAGCTAGTTGAAAGGGTTTGAAGTGGCAGCTGAAGTTTAAGCACTGAAAGCAGATGGCCATGGCCATGTACTGCGATACTTCACACTATCAGGTATATAAAAAGGTAAAGAAAAGGACTATCGGCAGTAGACAGACCTCCGTGACGGCCCATCTTCTGTGATATGCAGAATGCGTCCAGGCAGGAAGAGAGGTAAGTGTGCGGCTGTGTGGGCCGGCGAGTCATCAGACGCCAGGCTCTGATAGGATGACGAGTGGCGAATCATCAGCGACTCCTCCCCCAACAGCGGCTGGCTAAGCTCCTCCTCCCTCCTGTCATCCATCTCAGTAGGGAAGTCATCTGGGTCTCCTCCAAAGAGCTCGTACCAACATCCCTGCAGCAGGATGCGGTACTAGAACACGCACAGAAGAAAATATCTGAAATGACCGTCTGTGCTGACAGATTGTGTCACGGTGTAAAACTATGCCGACATCAGTGCTTTGAACCATTCTTACCTTGGGTTTATTGCAGTTGGAAACTATTTTAAGTATCCTTGTCTTCAGATTCTCCATATTGGGCATGCTCAATCTGTACGAGAAGAATGATAGGAGATTGACTAAAAGAAAGTGGCAACATTGCAAAGGAAAAACACAAGTTAAAAAGCACAGAGGGAAAAGCAGCGTGTGAGTTGCACTCATTTTCTCCTCCTCTGTGCCTGTAATAACAGGGCAGAGCCGAATATAGTCTCCATCACAGAGTAGTCTATAATAATATATGTGTCACAGCACACTGCAGTGCTGCTAACACATCAATGAATTGAAACTTTGATTAAACAATATGTTCTAATGGCGGTTAGAGAAAAACAAAGCTTCATCTTACCTGGGGACCAGATCCTTTCCCAGCACGACCGAGACCACAAAGTCCTTGGAGTAATCAGCTAAAGATTTACTGTATATTTAAAAAAACAAAACAGAAAACCCTGTTACAATAGAAGTTGTGTCCAATAACTAACAGTACAGACGGTATGTGAACATCTATTTTAAGTCAGACCTGTGGAATCATACACGTGATAAGATAACGGTCAGATGATTAAATAAATTTAGCATTGTTTTAAAGTACGTTATGCCTCAAAGTAATACATGCCATAACTTTGTATGTAGCAACTTAAACGGTAACATGTTTTAACGCCATTATTTCTGCATATTGATTATACTGCGTGTCTATGTACAAGTAATGGAACATACATCTAAATTTGTATGAGCTATTCCTGAAAATATATGCAATTTCTTTTTAACTGTATGCAATGACTGGGTCACAGCATTTCAAATTTGAAGTTACTTGAGGGCCCTGCAATCTACTGTCAGCTATTTTGTCTTCCTTACCTCAGGAGTCCCCCTGGTGGAGAAAATGAGTAGCACTGCAGGGTGGGGAAGGAATTGCGCAAAAGGATAGCTAGCAGTGAAGCTGTGCCAGCACCCAGACTGTGACCAGTGATGACCAGCTTATACTCCTGCAAACACAGGAACATGGAAACGCATTGAAAACTTAGAGAATTATTCATGATCTACTAGCTCTGCAAACTTTGTTATTTCCTGACAATAAATGGTCAAGAAATGTCTCTATTTATAGTCTATTCCTCTTGTAGATTAATGCCTTAAAACCTTGAAACATCACTTTACATGGCTATTCTGTGTGTCTTGGTTCAGGCTAATGGAAGAGTACCGTGTAGAAAGCACAGTTGTTGTTTTTTGATATAAGAGAAGAAATGCAAATCAGCATCCTGTTTTTTTCCCCTGCACCATAGGTAACATCCTGTTGCTTCCAAAGAGCATTTGCCAGCCAGGATGAAATAAAATACAATGATGCAGCAGCCAAGTTGCAGCTTTTGACCGTGGTTACACTTCTTACCGGTGCAATGGAGAAAGCCTGGTTCAGGATGCCATCGTTGACCAACTTCTTGTAGATATAACCAGCCGCCTGGCACATGCCCTGCAGTCGCAGACACAGATGCTTTAATTTCTTGGAAAACACACACCTTACATAATAAAAGCTCCTACTACAGAGACAGGTGGATAGTGCTGCGTTTAAACAGTCACCTTGTGAGCGTAGCAGGCTCCGGACACTCCTTCTACGGACAGGTTCTCACATTCAGCAGACAGGTCTGTCAGGACATCCTGCGGGAGATCATTAATAAACTGGGAGACTGATGCCCCGCGGATCAGACCGCGTGTCAAAGGCGAAAGTTAAAGGCTACATGTAGGGTATTCTTTGGGGGTACTGAACAAAATCCTGTGTTCGCAATCAACGCTAGGGCAAATATTTCAGACTTCTGGACAAACATGCGCTGAACAATTAATTCTAAGATATGTCTGCCAAATCATGATGAGTAAGTGATGGCGTGTCTTTAATATGTGTAGACATGCCATCACTTACTCATCATACTCTCACTTCCTGCTATTTGAATCTCTTTTGAGGAGTGACTCGAAACATCAGACATCATTTCAACCCTCATTCATCAGTTACAAAATCAGCAGGTGATTCTTAACATTAAGAGGAAATCGGAGGATAACAGCAGCTTATGACAACTGATGACAATACAGACAAAATAATCTTTCTTTTTTCCCTCATGTGGACAACAGGTGTCAGATTCACTGCAAGTGTATTTTAGACTTCCCGGCAATCTTTTCTTTTTTAAACAAATGTGTGAAATAGTTTTTTTTTTTTTTTAAGTAAACAGATACACAAAGAAATTTTAAGAAATTAAAATGAAACACTTAAAAAGTAACACTCACCCCAACAACACAGAATACATACAAATAAAAAGAGATAATAAAAAATGCATATAACTAAAGGAAAAAAAGAAAAAGTTCCAGCTCACCCTCAGTGATAGTGTTCCTCTGACAGCCACCAGAACAGCCTCCCTCTGATGGTCCAGAGCCACGTAGAAGGGGATCTCATAGATCTGCGGCAAACCGTGCTTGCTTACATGATGCACAAAATACGTCCGAACACTTTGGATCACTGACTCTGACAGGCGCTGACATCTAATACAAAATGTGACTGAGGGAAACTATGAACACATGATGACGGGGGCAACTCGTGACGTTTCTACCTGGTTGTGGAAGCTGACGTAGATGAAGTCTCTGTACTGCAAACCAGTGCTGTGCAGGATGGATGAGAAATGACAGCCGAGGTGGTCTCCTCCAACAATGTCATACTCGGCCGCATGACTCCTACAACTGATACAAACAAAGAACATTTTGATTGGCAGTTTCTTAACATCTGTTAACATTTATCTATGGCTGCATGATAGTCACCAAAGACTGTCAACAATAATACAACTCTGTGGCTGAACACAAGGTAAAAGGGAGCATTGCAAGAGATCATTGTGAGGAAGGTTTGGAGTTCACACAAAAGCGAATATCTTACCAGTCTCCGCTGAGTTTGCAGGGACCAGTAAGGGGGTTGGAGTAAATGTACAGTGGCCAGCCATATGCTGCTGCGGCAAACTCCATACAGTGAGCTGCTTTCTCCAACTCGATCTCCAAATCTTCTCCCTTCAAATGTTAAAAGATGTACAAGCAAGAAGAAAATCTTTTTTCATTTTACAATCCATTGTTTTACTAACTAAGTGATGGTTACTTTACATTTAAAGTTATGGTTGACTGGCTGCGGGCCACATGGATCCTAGAGTATGTTAACAGAAAAGTTAGTTTGCCGAGATTCTTGTCAGCTCAGAGCTCTGCTGTACCTCCATGACTGAGAGACTCCAGTACTTACGATGGGAGAGGAAGGGCTGTGAGTGACTACGATGTCTGGGTCTCTGCTTTGCTCCATCTTATCCTGCTCCTGGTGAAGCAGAGCCAATCCAGCTGCTATGTCACTGGGTACGAGGTCTGTGTCCTGCAACACACACACACACACACACACACACACCATACCGGAAAGCATCTAATGAGTGTTGTGGCATATATCACACTACTAATTGGTTTTAGACTTGGCTGCACAAAGCCACTGAGTGCATGATGTAAAGGACAGCACAGACAAAGACAAAGTCCCTTACAGAAAATAATCCGCTGACGAGCTGCGCGATGCTGGAGAACGCTGCTCGGTGGCTTTCATCCTGCGGCAGACAGCAGCAGAGGAGCCGCAGCCTGCTCTCCCACACCTTGACGGCCAGGGAGCGAGCTGTGGAGAGAAACTGGGTGCCCTCGCTGCTCTCCATGTCTCGCAGTCCCAGCGGCTCCATGGCGGCAGGCTGAGGACGGTGGTTGCCCAGCGGGTCAAAGACAAATATCACGCCCAACCCCGTGAACAGCAGGATGATCCAGCTGGTGTGGCACAGAAAAAGATAATAATTCTGGATCAGAGCACCTCTTCCACAAATTGTACAATCACAAAACAAAGACCTCATAACCCTAAACGACCAACCTGGCAAACACTGCTGCGATGACAGCGCCTACTGTGGCAGGATTGCAGCCTTGGCTGTCATCAGACACCCAGAATGCCCCCAGGCAGGCCCAGACCAGCTCAGGGATGTACAGGAGCGCACGCAGGTACACCAGGGCAGGGATGGAGCGCCGCGGACCAGGGTTTGTAATGGTACCTGAGGAATAATGGAAGACGTCTGTGTAAGCAACAAAAAACCGACCTGCTCTTTGCACCTGTGAGCTAGCTAATGTGACAGCATTGTTATGCTTTGATTTCCACCACCTATAAAAAGGTTGTCTAGCTTAACTTATCTCACAGCATTTTAAAAAGCTAGGAGAGACCTGATTTACCTCGGGCACTGACGTAGACAATAGCACATAGTGAGAGGATGATGAGCGCCAGCACAACCAACAGTCCCACCAGGTAGCTGTGAAGAACTCCTCTCCCATTACATTCAAAGCGACCCTTGTGGTAAGTGAACAGGATCATGGTGCCAATCCACCTGAGGGGAAAAAATGGCATCACAGAATGACAAGCGCACAGTCAACGGATGCGATCATTTGTGACATCGGGTGACAAAAGTGCTCGGTGGATCACGGGCATTCATTACGGTAAAGAACATACCATAGTACACGGACGAACAGTTCAAAGGCGCCGGGGAAAACAAGGTCGTCGCTGGCGATCCCCCACCGCCGACCAAACGCCACTAGCCCAGGCATTTTGCAGGTAAACGAGCCGAAATATCTCCCAGCTGGCAATTCACCTTCTCGCCACCATAAACTGGATATGACTCACTTGAACAATGGACACTTCCAAGTCATGCATGACCTCACTGCCACAGCAGCAGCTACACTACACTGCGCTCCACGTTCCCAGGTTGCCAAATCATCCCAAATGTTTTGCGACAGTGTAAGCTAGCTGCACGCCAGCGTTAAGAGCAAATGCGCGTGTCTGCGTAACGTTACCTAATTTAACATTCTCCAGTTAGCTGACTGTAATTTTGAGGTCATATACAATGTTGTCAACAGTAGCTTGACTAATATTAGATACTTGTTGTCAATGCGTTGAGCGTCGGCTGGCAGAAGCTACACCGTTGCGTGACTAGCTTCCGACATTAGCCACCTAGCTAATATACTCAAAAGGCTTATTTCTGCGGGAAATGATGATCCCGTGTGGCAAACGCGGCTGTTGTTTAGCTCGTAATATACCAACACCGTACTTTATAACTAACGTCACCCACCAGTCGCCTAGGTTTAGGCGACATACGCGTAAAACATAGCAAGCGTGTACACAGCTGGTTTGTTTTCTTTTGCTCGCTCGAAACCCAGCAATGTCCATCCGCTGATGGTGTCCCACCGAAACGCAGGCCGTCGTAAAAGTTCCGCTTTACATTTAAGACACATAACTGTGACACCCGTCCATCCTCGTGACAATGTTAGAAATGTCCTTTTATTTAACTGTCTTTTCCCCCACTTTTTAAACAATTGTCAGGTACATAAAATACAACACACGCCCACTGAAATAGGTATCTCCGTACCTCGTGGTATAAATGGAGGGTTCACGCGTCGTGCTACCACGGGGTTCCATGGTGTAATGGTTAGCACTCTGGACTCTGAATCCAGCGATCCGAGTTCAAATCTCGGTGGAACCTGACTTTTGGTTTCTTTTGTTTAACGTCCCAACTTTAGTGTCTTTTGTTGTTATCTGGCTTCTGGCATCACGTCGTGTGCAGCAGCGTCTTGCCTTGCAACGCTTTCCCACTGAATTCACACGACATTGCGGGTCGCGTTGGCAGTTTAGCATCTTAGCAGCTTAGCGGACGCTGCGTGACGTCTCTCCCAACATGGCGGCGCACATGGCGCGACGTTGTTATTTGCTTTGTCGCAGCGCGGGACTAAACGTAATTCCACGGCGTGTTGAACCAAGGAGTGATCTTCTAATAAGAGACACCAACACCATTTTGCGCGTCGGTTACGGGACGCGAGGGACAGACGCCACGCAGGTCAGTCAGACAGCAGCTCAGTCAGACAGCACTAGCAGACGCAGCTATTTGGAGCCACCGGGACGAGCTGGCTCTGTCCGCAGAGCTCACCCTGTAAAGAAAGAACAGATAAGTCGAAATCTTTCGGGTGAACCAAGATACCAATGCTGCGTGTATTTCACAGCACAGCCACACATCGGGTTTATGGTCCAACATATTCCACTTCTCGACACTCCAGAGGTCATGTTGCCAAGGGCAACGTGGCCAGACGTGTAGTTTTCTGTGTGACAGGAGAGATGAAGAGGTGGGAGCGTGTCGATACAGTTGGCAGAACTGTGCAAATGTGCTGTGTCGTAGTCGTGACGACGTCTTTCACATATGCTGTACGTCCTCTCCATGCAGAGTAAAGCTTTACACCTGTTTTATGTTTTAGGACACCCAAGTGCACATTCCAGTGGGTAATTATACAAACGTTACTAAAGCACGATAAACAAGAAAAAAATAAAAAGCATTTATTACTCCCTTTTTGTATTTTCTTTAACAACATATGTCGTCTCCTCGCAGACCGTCTGACAGTGTCTTACAGCAGAAGCAGTGGTCCTGGTGGTCAGCATGTCAATAAAGGTTGTCAAAGTTTGACTTTCTTATTTAAAAAAGAAAAATAATAATAATAATAATCGGTAGAAAAGAGACATATTTGCCAAAGTGACAAGTGGCTCCTGACAGCTTGCACAAGGCCTTGAATCTGGAATCTGTTTTTGCACAGTGGTGCGTTTTTGTGTACTGACATCTCGTTCTACAGTCAGCACGAAAGCAGAGGTCCGATTCCATGTGCACACGGCAGAGTGGATCCCAGAAGGTGTTCGGCAGACGATCTGCGAAAAGGTTTGCTTTCTAGCGGAACACATCTGTGCACAGCTGTGTTTCTGCATCACCTCCGGCGTCAAACAAATATCCCGATAGCGGTTCATAGAAAATACTGCAGCTGCCAAACGAGAGTCGCCGTTTATTATTTCCTTTTACGGGATCATTACGCCGTCAACAGAAAAGCGGTACAACTAGTTGTTGAATGACCTCCGGATTTGCTTATTTATTTTTTTATTCCTGTGCTCATTTTCTGCTTCGTGTCACAGAACAAAAACCACATCAACAAGGCCGGGGAGCTGCTGGTGACCTCCGAGCTGAGCAGGAGTCAGCAGAGAAACCTTTCTGACTGCATACGGAAGATTTCTGCCATCATAGCCGAGGCCAGCAAGAAGCCACGTGAGCCAACAGCAGAGGACGTCGCTGTCAGGGCAGCAAGGTGGTGTTACCGTAGTGGTAGAGGACATTGTTTTGCCTGCCACACATTTTCATTGTGAATGTGTCTTTTGATGTGAAAAATGTTGTGCAGGTTAGAGAAGAGGAACGTGACGCGACTCAAACAGAAGATGATCCATTCAGCTGCCAAGAAAAGCAGACGAGTGGATTCGGACTAAATGGCTGACTGTTAATGCTTCTACCTCCCGTTGTCAAGAGTTACGTGTCATTTATACGTCCGCTGTTTATGGTTTTGTCTTACTATTATTTTTACAAAAGCTTTGAGCAGCAGAATATTTTCTTGCTAAATACCAGAAATATTGCACACCATGTTTAAAATTAAACTGCCGCTACTCTGAAAAACTACATTCTGTCATCATCATTTTAATACTGCTACCCTGAAATATTCAGATATTTATTAGTGGGGGGGGGGGGAATAATATACACGTGACAGCACAAACATTATTGTACAGGTCAGTCTGTAGAGAAGTAGTCTCACAACATTTGGCGAGCAGACGTCACAGCTGTCAAAATATATATATATATATATTAATATAGTAACATTTCGTCCTTCATAAACAGCTGAACTGAGAGTAAAATCAAAAGCTAGCAGAGGATGGTTTCGATCCATCGACCTCTGGGTTATGGGCCCAGCACGCTTCCGCTGCGCCACTCTGCT
>JAVQJF010060962.1:0-18035 GCA_036023855.1 Gadopsis marmoratus
GACTCATATATCCAGGAAAGCGCCGCCCCCCCCCCCCCCCCCCCCCCGGATTCCACGTATTGGACACAAGGCAGGCGTAGCGGTTGGAGTGGTGCTATTATCAGAGTATATAACAGTAATGCAGGTAAACAGCATATAACCTGGAAGACCATTTTACTGGAAACACAAGTGCTGTTCTCCACTGATCTAGCCCCCCCAACCACCACCTTACCCTTCATTCAATGGATGTTTTGTGATCCTTGAGAGCGGAGTGTAAAGTGCTTGATATCGTATAGGTGTTTTAAAAATGTCCCACAAAATCAAGTGTTGAACAGACTTCTTCAGGAATCACTTGACAATATGCATAATCTAGGACCAAGCCTTTGGAGTCCAAATCCAGACCCCCGCTGCCTCCCTGTGTTGTCTCATGTTAAGTGATCTGATGCATGATACTGTTGCACAACTCGTACCATAGAAAAACACTTTCCTCTTTACTTGTAGTCAATATTGAGGGCATTTATTATTTGCACTGTGCAGGATTTCTCCAAACCTGTGGATGAAGTAATTGTCATGAAATTTCTTTTTTTTCCATGTGGAAATGATGGATCCCTTGTAGTGCAGAAAATTATTTTAGAGCTCACGTTTACTGCACAAGAGACTCACAGGTTAGAAATTGACTGGGCATCAGAGAAAATGCTGTTTATTTAAAAAAATAAATCAATCCTTTGTTATCATTCTTTCTCAGTACAAGAGAACACCAAAGACCATTTTCTTTTCCTGTATAATGATTTTTTTTAATCTTCTTTTTTCATTTTATTTTGCTGCCTTTTTAAATACTATTAATCAATCAAAAACTACCAGGTCTTTGATCAAATCTATGGATTTGATTTGCTTATGTTAAGTTTCATTTTTTGGTGGGTGGTGGGTGGGGGGCGGCAGCCTTTTTTGTCTTTTAAGGTTTTACAAGTTTTTCTTTTCAAATTATTTATGTGCATTTGAATAAGTGTATATAACCAATAAAAGCAACAACATTGGGTCCCAAACTACCAATCATCCCCAGTGTTCAAGAATTTGACAAAATTAACCGAGTGTACCTAATTGCATAGAACGGGAACAGGCTGCTCTGTGTGTTTGACCCAGGCCTGTTGCCACTGTTGCCTGCCAGTATCTCTCCCTGGATCGACTCCAGTTTGTGTGCAGTGCACCCTTGGCCAGCCCACCGCGCTCTCCAAGGGATTCTGTTTACACCACGTTTTGAAAAATGGGGTTTGTAGTCTAGAGAGGAGAAGGCTGTCACAGACCCATGGGATGGAAATGGTAACGCTTTGCCCGGTGTCTTGGCGACGTGATGGCCCAAAAAGTGTGTGTGAAGTCTGTCATGAATTTTCAGTGTGGGTTCAAGAATACCTTTTTTTTTTTTTAAATTGCATTTAGAGTGATAACCCCATTTTGATGAGTTTTTCATTTTTTAGAAGGAATCCATTTTTGACCCACTTGTGATTGTTGTATCAAATAACGTGATGCTGAAATAGCCAAAAAAAAAAAAAGAATCAGGCTAACATGAGGTCCCGTTGACGCATGATGACTGTAGAAACTGTTGTGTGTATGTTGTGTATGCGTGTGTATTGTACACCTCACTCTTGGTGGGTTCTCATACACGACTACCTTTCACAATAAGAGCCCCCCCCTCCCCCCCAATTCTGCCCATCTGTTATCTAGTTGCAGTACTTTCATCCCAAAATCCCCCCTTCTTCCCCCTGGGTATACATCCACCACAGTGTTTTAAAAAAAAAAATTGCTAGTTTGATGTCAGCCTATATTTTAGGAAATCTTAATCGTAGCTTGTTAAGTGGGACTGTGAGTATCATTTACTGAGTTAATGATGACGCTCTTGTAATTACATGGGTACAAAAAATAGCGAAAGTGACATTCCTTCAACATGCCCGTCCACCAGCCTTCCTCCATCTCCCCTCTGCTCCAGATACATATTACTATTCCAAATAAATATGTAAAAATTATATGAAAATATAAATAAATATGTAATAACTTTTTCCTCCCTGAAGGTATCTCCCAGTGTTGTTTTTCCTGATCTGTATTTTGTGGTTTTGAATCACTGATTCCAGCCCCTGCTGGCTCTGAATTATAGCCAATCACATTACATGATATTAAGCTGCACTCGGTAGATGTTTTCTTAGCCAGGTGGAACAGATGGTATGCAAGACGCTGCGGTCCGGATGCTGTCCATCTGTTTCAAGTACACACTAGTTCACCTATCCTTGTAGATTTAAATGGACACTGATCTTAAAAACAATGTCTGATAGATGCATGTGAAGACTTTGTAAAGCTATGAAAAGCCCACATTTTTTGTGAGGAAGATTGAGGGTGTCAGTCTGTCTGTGGCTGGCTGTGCCCCCACCGGACAGGTGGAGCCCTGCCTAATTGAGTATGTCTCCCAGGCCTCCCTGCTCCAGTAATTTCCCAGCACCACAAATTACAGTGTGTCACCGGGGGGTACCAGGGGTGTAAACTGGGTCATGCCACCTGAGAATAAGAAGCTCTGGGAAGCGGTCAAATGGGCTGCATGTCACCACTCTAACAGTTCATTTCTTCCCTAACACCCTCAGCCCTGCCCTGATGCTCGGGGAAAGGTGTAATACGTCTGCTGAATTCCTTCTGCAGATTTGTTATTTTTGACTTCCATCACATGCGTTGTCAATCTGGGACTGGCTTCAGGCTGAAATGGGAGGTAAGTTGGGAATGAAAGAAAGAAAGAAAGAAAGCCAGAGCTGATGAAATATTATTGAAGGTGATGGTGAAATTATACTGGCCTCTTGCTCACTGCATTCTGGTGCTTCATCATTCTTATCTCATTTCAAGTGAAACTGGAAGTACATCTCAGATACTGTTCCTTTGAATTGTGTTGCATCATTATCGGGTCAGTTCATGATGCTACAGTGTATCCCTCTTGGTGGCGACTGTCATATATGCCAACTTTTGTATTTAACTCCCCTAGAATCCAAGAGTACTTATAGTTTATCTGTGCCAAAGGCAACAAAACACAAATGTCTTTGACTAAGTCTGCGGCCATGCTAGCAGCTCTGTAAGGTTGTACCATGGTAGGATACATCAGGGAAAACATTTAATCTGGATTACACAGGGTTGGAAATCACACAGTGTGATCCTGTGCAGCTCTAAGAAAGCTCAGTCACTTAATTAACCTGCTAGTCTTAAGGAGTCCTGTCCAAAGGCCTCCATGCTAATCTGCTCAGTCCACAGTGGCCAATGAGGCCATTCTGTCTGTTTAAACTAGACGAATGGAGATTTCATTTCGAGCATTTTCTTTCTGTCGAGACACGTCCTCTGTCTTTCCTACTGTACTGGATGACTTTGCAGTCCGTTTGTAATCGGCCCCTCCTGTGGGTACCCAGCTCAGTGCTGGGGTCAAACTCAGGTTCATCCGCTCTGTTATAGTTTGTCTCTGTCTGTCGCTCTTCTTCACAGAGTTGAACGTGTTTTTCTTTACAGCCTGTCGAACAAGCTCACACCTTTTAGCATCTCTCCCAGTCTCTCACTCACACCCATACCATTTCCAGGGCAGGTGTTTTCACGCAAAGGCTCCTGCAGTGTGTGCCATTTTTGGGAGCACACTGAGCACATTCCCCTTGCCTGTTGGATACAGTGGTGAGAAAATAGCCCATAACTGAGAGTGAGTCTAGGCAGGCCACAAGCCACTACCAATGTAATGGAGACATTATGGTCCCACCAGGAGATGGAGAGGGAGCAAATGACTGTGCAGCATCAGATCATTCAAGGATAGACAGGTGGTCACAACAGTAAAATAGCCGCAGATGTTGGACCCCTCATAGTCCTCCTCACTGCGTAACACATTCAGCCACTAAACCCAGGCTGGAGATTTGCCTACTCTGCATTTTTCCTGTACAGTGAGTTTTTGACCACATGGTGATTTGCAAAAGAATATAATAAAATACACTAAATATAACAAACTAAATAAAATACATTGAAAATAAACAAGTAAACCAATAAATACAATAAAATAAACATAACCACCTAACAAATAAATAAATAAAATATAAAAAATCAACTAAATAACATAAAATACACTAGCAGTAATAATATTAATAAACAATAACTAAAATAAAAAAGAACTGACAAAAAAGAAAATACAACAAAGATAACCAACAAAAAATAAAAAAATAAAATAAAGAACTAAAAGGTGACTAAAATTAAATTAAACCACACAACATGACTCCATATGTAAACCAATAAATACAACTTTAAAAGTAACAAAATAAAGAAAAAAACAACATAAAGTCTGAAACGCTTTCTGATCCAAACAGCTCAGAGAAGAGAAAAACACCAACAACATTTATTTCCAACAGCGCTGAAGTTTCTTCTCTCCGGAGGTGAACAGCGGATATTAAAGGCGACGACCGTTGACGCGCACTTCCGCTTTAAAAGCTCCGCCGTGTGTGTGAGTGTGAGAGTCGACGCTGCGCCGCAGACCTGCGCTCGCTTCACCTCCGGCCGGATTTCCGCCGCACCGTGCGCCGCTGTATCCGCCGTCAGCGCAGCGAACTAGTTCATCGAACGAGCGAGGATTTGGATTCTAACCCTCGTTGTTCGGACGCGGGGAGGCGAAGACACCTGCGGGATCTTCCTGCCGCTGGGTTTGGAAGCAGTTTGTGTTCGGCTCCCCAACTCCACTTGTTGCTGGGGCGCTAACGGGCCATATTCTTATGCGTAATTTGGATAAAGCCCCTGTCCGACGGCAGGGCGAAGGAAGTCTGGACCCGTGAGGATGTTTGGCGAGCGGTAACCGGCTCTCGGCGTCAGATCGCGGTACGCGGGCTGCCGGTACCCGGCGAGCCGCGGCATGGGGAACCAGGTGGACAAGCTGTCGCATCTAAGTTACGCGGAAGTTCCTACAGTGGACCCGAACGGCGTGGACACGGAGGACGGGCCACGCATCGGCGTCTCGTACATCTTTTCGAACGACGACGACGAGCTGGAGGACGGCGGCGCGGGCGACGCCGCGGACAGGGACCCGAATCCGGAAGAGAAGCAGTACGACCAGCGCGACGAGGTGGAGTGCGCCGTGTACAACCGGGACGAATGCGTTTACGAGAAGAGCGTCAAGTCTGCCAGCCTGGAGGTTTACTCCCCGGAAAACCTGCTGAACAAGTGCAAAGCGGGCGACCTGGTGGAGTTCGTGGCCACCGGCCAGTACCCGCACTGGGCGGTGTACGTGGGCGACTTCCAGGTGGTGCACCTGCACCGAGCCGAGGTGAAGAACGGCTTCCTGACGGATGCGAGTCGCGGCAGGAGGGGCAGGGTCGTGAACGACTTCTACAAATTCAAAGCCCTGGGTCCGGACATGGTGGTGCAGAACGCCATGGAGCAGGTGGGCTTGAAAGACCGGGAGCTGAGCTGGAGGAACTCCGAGTGCTTCGCAGCGTGGTGCATGTTCGGCAGGCGGGAGTTCAAAATGGGTGGGGAGATCCGGATAGGCAAGCAGCCCTACAGGTTGAAAATACTCATGTCCGACAAGCACTCGCACGTGCTGGAGTTCCAGAGTTTGGAGGACATGATCATGGAGAAGAGGAGGAACGATCACCTGGGCAGGACAGCCGTGTTGCAGGAGCTGGCCTCCCACTTCAGCCGCGTGGAGGAGAAACCAAGTGACCCGGGCGCTGACTGACCTCTGACTGACCTCTGACTGACCTCTGATGCTCCTCACAATAATGGCGTTGCCAGTTCAGAGGCGCCTTGACCACCCGTGAACTGTTGCACCGCGGCTTCCATCTGCAGCCAGCCGTCACTCCTCCACTTTACTCCTGTCGTAGGAGCACGTGTCGTCTTCTCCACGCGGCGCTTTTAAATTATGGTCCGCGTTTTCACACGCAACATGTTTTTGCCTTAAAGACGCCGATGCTTGCTGATGGCCTTAGCGGTCACGACTTTAAGTTATCTGCGAGAGACTGGATTGATCTGAATGAGTCGACAGGCTCGTTGTAGCTCCAGCCGCCCCTCCACACAGAATGTATAGTTTTTATAAAAAGCTTTGACCCATCCCCTCGAGAGCTGTCATGATTTTGCAAGTAGAGCGCGCGTTTCTTTATTCATAGTGTGTCCTGTTACTTGATCCTTGTGCGGTTTAACTTCATCCCTCGGCTCACCCAGACAGCAAAGTGCTGGAGCTGCTGGCTGAATATACAAGAAGGATTCTTTCTGGCTTTTGGTTTGTTTTTGTGTTTTGTTGTTAAGGGTCATTTTTACACCAGCACATCTAAAGAAAATGTTGTGGTGCTGGTCTGTGTTACACTGATCAAAGTCTGTCTGAACTGTGCCCAAAGGTCAAGTAAACCATCCTTGTCTCTTTATTTTGTTTTGTTTTTTGAAGTGAGTCTTCTGTCATATTGTTTTACTGACATACACAAGAATAAGATTTAGCTCCTGGAGCACATTGAGTTTCTGTTTGATGATTTAATACTTAGTGTTTAAAACCTTTTAGTGAACACCTGCTAACTCACCAGTCAACTCTCTGAAAATGTGGAGCGCCTAAATCGACTGTAGAGCTGATCGATGAGACTGAAACCTCATTGAAACATTGGATAATTGCTAATTGTTTGAACCATTTTTCAAGCAAAAAGTGTGGCTCCGGCTTCTCCCCTGTGAGGATTTGATGCTTTTCTCTATTTTATATCATGTTAAATGGGTGTCTTTTGAGTTCTTGATGTTGGATGGGCAAAACAACATATTTGACGTCACTTTTGAACTCCGATGGGCATTTTCTTTGTCCACTATATTATGACATTTCATAGACTAAACTATTAATCAGCTAATTAAAAAAATATAATGGAAAAAATATCAGTAGGTGCAGCCCTCCCTAATTCCCCACCGTCACTATTGTGGGGTGAAAGGTTGTGATGATTCCAGCGGCCAACAGCTGGAGAGGGCTCATATTAATTGCATTAAACTCATAAAGGGGCCTAAAGCAATATTGTTCCAGGGGCTCAGAATTCATAGTTGCTTGCTGACAGGATCCAGATATGGACAAATGTGATTGCAGTCAATTCAAAGTGTCGCGTAATAAAAGGTTTAATAATCTGCTGAATTAACAGAAGGAGCGTTTGGATGCAGAGAGTTTACGGAACGACAGAAACGCATGAATGTTTATAGCGGAACTACAATGAATGTTTGCAGCATTTTTAGACCATCTGCCACCGATTTTAGTATTAAACTAGGACTTACCATAATATCAATAAACTGAATTTGTTGTTCCATATAAATTCCACTGCATGATTTTTGTAGGATTCCAGACGGCATATTGTTCTCACTGCAGCCCTGAAGGACACGAGGGAACATTACTCAGACTCGGTGTGATGAAACAACATTGCATGAATGGAAAGAATGCTCATCGTGCCCTGATGATGGCAGTGATGCTCTTATGTCGTTACAGTGGCAGAAGCCTGTAATTCTCTCGACGCCTTGGCATCAGATACTTTTATGTTTCGAGGGAACTGAAATGTTACTCTGAAGGCTAACGTTGATTTCCAACGTGGAGCTTCTTCTGTCAGTTGGAGGGAGACGAAGAGCTTAACACACTGAAAAAGATCATGCAAACACGTTAACTTCCCCTACAACACATGAAAGTGTATTGTGGTGAGAATGAGCGCCGTGGCCACAGGGGGCGAACGTCGACCATCAACAAGTGTAGACCGCTGCGGTGTGGTGGACTCCTCCACATAGCTTTGTCCACTCCTTTGTGCCTCGGCATCTTTTCCAACAGTGATCGCTGTATTTGATGCAGAACGCCTGCGTTGTTGCACTGAATTGTTCCATGTTGCAGCAGAATGAGGATACAGTAAAGCTACAGCTTGAAACCTGTAGCTGTCTAACCTGCTGCCTCAGCTACGGCGGCCTATCAAATCTATAATATTCCTTCGTAATGACCACAGCGGGACAATGAGACTGAAATGGTATGCTACACGTGGTACATACAGGATGGTACACTGGCAGCTGTGTGGCTGCTTTGGCCCCCATGTGCTGCCTTTTCCCTGCAGCACTGTAATCAAATTAGGACGCAGTAAACCCTCCTTAGGGTCTTGTCAAGTTCAGCCTTTTAAACAATTTTATATCGAACTGAGAGTCATTTAACAAGACGGGAGTGCAGCTGTGCAGATGTTACTGCTGTAGCGGCAGATAGTCGAGCGACGTCTTGCAGGTTTGGTTTTGGTTGTGAAGTTTGTCTTAATTTGAACTTCACGAGAGGCGAACTTGTTGAGTGTGGGGGCTATGAGGCTAGGTGGGTGCCTGGTTGCTGTCTGTGTGGAGTTTGCGCGCTTGCGTCTGTTTCTTCAGCTCGGTTTCAAGCTTCCGCAAGCATTGCTGCAGTGTTGCCCAGCCTTCTGGCTCGTGACCCCTTAAAACGGAGCGATGTCTACTTCTGACCCCTCGGTCCTGAGCACGGACGGGAGCTGTGAGCAGGTTTCTTTATCAGGCTGTTTCATTTAAAAAAAATCTCCATCTTTCCGATAGCAGGTACTGTACAGCCGGTCAACACCCTCAAACTCAAAACACTTTATTTTGCTGTTGTGCCCCGCAGGCTCTGGAACAGCCTTCCAAGAAATGAGGTCAGCCAGCAATGTAAAGCTTTTGAATGCCGTCTGAACGCCTCATTGTACAGACAGGCCTTTTGTTGACGCTGTGTGTGTGTTCTTCGTTTGCTTGCTGGTTTTCTGCACAGTTTTTATTGACTTGGGGAAAAGCACTATTTGCCACTTGATATAGAAAAGTGCTTTTAGAAATGAACTTCCTCTAGACTTTCCCAGACATGTAAGTCATGTAGGTGGGGGACCAAACTGCTCATAGGTCTGGATGTGTGAATGACATCTATAGACACGGGGTGTTTCTCTGCCTCCTGCTGGAATAGTACGGGCTACACAGCCCTAAATTAATATCGGTGTATCTTTTCATACAGACTGTTCCTCGTGTAGTGTATTGAGAGGGTGCACTATGTCCCTACAGCTGTTACAGTGAAGCAGCAGTGATCCAGCATTAACTGTGTCCCAGGCCATTCTTCTTGATGCGATGTGAAAGCTCGGACACAGTAGAGGCAACCCAATTATAATCAGCTGTCAGTGCTGGCCTACAGGCTACCTCAGCCTGCTGCTGCTACTGCGTAGATTTTGTTTCCATGGGATGCCGATGACTTGATGAGATTAGTTGCGTTACAGGAGAGCGACAAGTTGGAATTCACGTCCCACTTTGGCTGAAGTACAAAAAGATCATTTGCTGTACATGTGAGAGGTATACAGAGGATGAGGAACAGAACGCAGCATTTTAACAAGCCTTGTTTTCATCATTTTGCACTCACAGTCAGAAACGATTTGCTTCCCATCTGTTTACTGTCTTCACACATCTATTGCACATGCAGATAAGTGGATGCACATTAACGACCAAAAACCAGAAGCTTGAAAACCTGTTTTGAGAGGCTCATCCTGAAGTGTTTTTCTTATTCTCACAACATTGGGGCGACGCAGCTTTGGGAGACGAGGAAATGCTCAGATTTTCCAATTTGTCCAATTAATTTGTTATCCAAACACTAACAAAACACTTTGCACACCATTGGAGACCAAAGCATAATACATAACACAAAAAGCTCCACAAGGCTTTTAAGTAAGTGCCTAGAGACTGTATGTATTGTCAGTTTCAGAGCTCAAGGTTTTCTATGGTGATTTAGTTAATGTGCAAGACAATCTGCTCCTTTTCCATCTGTAAGATGAAGCCTTACATTACATACTAATGACATTGCTTTCAGGCAAAATAACTTGAAGGAATAGCTCCACATTTTGGGGAAATATGCTTATTCACTCTCTTGCTGAAAGTTAGATGAGGAGATCGAAACCAGTCTAGTCCAGTTTGTATGCTAAATATGACGCTACAGCCAGCAGCTGGGTAGCTTAGCCAGAACCAGTGACTTCTTGAAGTTTCCGCTGGTTGCCTGGCAACTGCTCCCAGCCAAGATGGTGAATTGTTGTTTTTACTCTTCAGTTTGTGCATGGACTAAAGAAACGAGATATAACATGTTAATTAGTGAGCTCCAAAGGTGCCCGGAAGTGGATTTTATTCCCTTTGGACAGAACCTGGCTAGCAGTTTCCTGCTGTTTCCAGTCTTTATGCTAAGCTAAGCTAAACTAAACGGCTGTTGGCTGTAGCTATTTGCTGTACAGACAAGGGAGTGATATCGATCGCCTCATCTAACCCTTGGCAAGAATACGAATAAGCTTGTTACCAAAAATGCTGAATTATTCCTCTAATGGTCATTAACAAATGTCAATAATGCCAGAACAAAACAATGTTACGCTACTGTTTTTTTTGTTTTTTTTGCCGTACAATCCACAACAACAGAGTTAAGAAAGCAGAGAAATGAGTTTGAATCATTGCAGAATCTAAAAGGAGAGATATTCTTTCCTAAATACAAGTGCACACACATAAACAAACACATTCTTCTATAACAAAGTAGAACAAAAGACCCAATTTAGGGGGCAACATGGAGGCCCACACTGGGTTTCTTTCCTAACAAGTAATCAAGTGAATAAACTCATTAAAAAGTTTAAACTGCATGCACACGCTCAAGCGCTTGCATTTCCCAAAATGCAATGTAGCAAAACCAAAGGATTAATCACTGACATGGTGAATACTGAGAGACCTGTGAGGTGGTCATTCTGAAATGGGTCCAAAGTACGTTTTAGAGCAACCACTGCAATGACTGTCTGAAGAAACGTCAACAGTCCGACTCTGTAATGTCCATTAAACTAAAATGTCTATCTAATGTTTAACCATCGTAAGCTAGTGGTCACACCACACCAAGAAAGGTCATAACAGTTAAACACTTGAGTGTATCAAACTCAGCAATGATGCCTTTTATTGCTTATGGATTCAACTTTTCATTTGTTAGAGGAAGGTTGTGTTCATTCTTCTTGCTTTAAAACTGAATTTTAAGATTTTCTCAAAACATGAGAGAAAATCCTCATTTTCCTATGGCCGTCCAGAAACACGTCCTATAGTATTTTTCCACGCATTGTGTGCCATGCATTGTCTTTGAGCTGTGGCGTTTCTCTCCATCAAGTTTAGGATTCATTGAAGAGCTTGCGATACATTTTCACAAATGAGATGGCTGTGGCCTCTGATACACTTACAACACTTTCTTGGATTTACTTTGTCTTTCTCTAAACATTTCCATTTCCCGTTACTGGGAAGGCTGCCCGAGTGTTTTGCCCAAAATGTTGCCTGAAGCTGTGGTCTTTCATATGGGGTCCACAGCCGAGTGGCACAGCTGAGTGGCTTGAAATGCAGAGGAGGCAGGTGGCTTCATTGTCTGCCCGGGCTTTGTTTATCTCTGCTGTTGTCCTGGTCTTTCCCATGTCAGCGCTCGCTGGCAGTACTTCTGTGAACTGGTCATTTTGAGATGACAGGGCTTTGTGTTTGCTGGGGGGGGCACCCAAGTCACATTAATTGAGTTGCTTTAAACGATCCCAATTGGCTTCGAGCTCATTTGCATAAGCTAAGCAAACACAAGCTATTACAGCCGTGGTTGCATAAAGCGTTTAGCAAACAGGTGTGTTAAAGCTTTACACCTTTGACTAACGCTATCTGTAGCGGTAGATGCATCAGTATCATGTGTTTCCTCTCACAGCCTCACTTGACTTGAAATCACGTGAGGCTGGGAAATCTGAATCAAATTGACATACTGTGACTCAACAGTCAAGGCGTTAACGCACCATTAGGCTGCTAAATCGGAGGACACAAGAGCAGAGTGTTTGAGTCAAAGGACGTCGGAGCCCAACAATGTCTCCTTATCGCTCCCTTATCTGTTTACACAGCTGTACGTTCAGGCAGCGCTGTGGTTTGAAAGGGCAGAACACCACAACGAATTACACAAAGTCTTTAGTATGAAGTAATGTCATTATTTTTTCATTGCATTTGTGTATTTTGCAAGGACACCAGACTTTCCCCCTTCATCAATTCAATTAGCGGCTCCGGTCCGAGCATCTGGATGATTATATCATTTAATTTGGCAATAATTTCCTATTTATGGTTTAACGACTTTGCACTTGTTTCATGTTATTGAGTACGGATGTCTTCTATTTACCTCATTTCTAATTATCCATGTTTGCAGAATCCTCCATTCATGCGATGTGCCTCTGTCGTTCTGTCAGGCCACGTGTAAAACTGTGCCAGACAAAGATTCGTTGGTAACTCTTCTACTAGCATGTAAGCATGCGCTCATCTGGTCTAAGCTTCAAGTCTAAACTGAAACATTTACATGCTAATGGTGCTGAATAACGCACAAGATGAATCAAAGCTCTGAGCGATGTTTTGCATTAATTCCAGACTGTGTGAAGTGAAACTGCACAGAGCGCGCCGTCTCTGTCCTGCTTTCACATAAAGATCTCCGAGATCAGAGCTGGACTAAATGTATATCTATCACTGTGTGAATTATGTATAAATATGCAATATGTTAGTGTGTCTGCCAGATCTTGGGGACATAATACAGCTGCTCTGGCTGCATCCCTGCATTTACATCCTCGTTATGTGGCAGCCTCTGCACAGATCGTGTTGGACTGAGTCCCTCCTGGCCGCAGTTGTTCCACTGTCTAAAATAATCAGCTTCTTTTTAAAAAACAAACGGAAAAAAAAAGCCTTCAGAGGCCGTTTAAAGGAGAGAACAGCTTACAAGAAAGGGTAACGAGCAGGAAGGAGGTACTCCAAAATCGATTTGCATTCTGCCTCTCCTCCTCGCACAGCTACAATTTCCCCTTAACAAATAAATTAACAGCAACTTTCACGAGGCTGCCTGAGTAATTACTTGTTCAAAGTGTGATGCTCTTGAAAGCGCAGAGAATTGCACTGCACCACATTGCCAGTTTTCATATTAGCTATGAATGCATGTGAGAGTTTGAAACGACAGTCATCTCGCTCAGTTATTTTCAAACAAAGGTAATTTTCAGAGTTCACTTGAGTGTGCCAAATCTTTCTTACATTAGCTGGCATTTGGCCATTTGCAAAAGTGACGATGTGTGCACTGATTAAACGGTTGTGATAAGCCAATGTACACACTCATTGTCCCCTAACAGAGAAAATGTTCCTCTACAAATGTGGTCATCATGTGTTTTTCATGGTTATTACCCAAATATTACAGCTGTACAGACATTCTGTTTTATTGGATTGGAAGAGCACATGATGCAAATAGTCCGTAATGGCATGTTCTCCTGAGCCCCCGCTGAAACGGAGCATATTGGTCATATCATTTTGATAGGTAGATTGTCGAGTGGCGGCCCCTCTGCCGGGCTGCTGCAGACAACTGAGGGCACGCTCTAACTGGCACATGCCATCTGTCTGGAGATCTGGTGACCAAGGTGTTGCTCCAAATGCGTGTCATTGCCATCATTGCAAAATCTGATCAGGACGGCATACGGCATACATCGCTCTCTGAGGCTTTCTTTTCATTTCTCACTTCAGCAGTTGAGGTCAGAGTTCAGGGAAGCGGAGATGAGCCGAGACTGAAGACTGATGGTGTACAGAAAGAAGAGAATTTGAATTTTAGGGTTGATAATCAGCCGGGACTTGGGTGCCCCTGGTGACTTAATCAGGAGCTAGCAGTCTCGTCTCTCCCCACAGAGTTCTCGGCTTTGCCTTACCTGTCTCTTCAGAGAGGCCACAGATAGAGTGTCAGTATGCTGAGCTTCTTCTGCTAATGATTCCACAGGCGGTCGAGCTGCTGTCACTAACAGCTTTGCCAAAAGAAGGAATTGACTCCTTTGGTACATAATTCTGCAGAGTTTTGACTGCAGAGAGGTCAGCCAGCATGTTACTTGACATATCACTATTCATGAATTTTTACCCTCTCCTGTTTAAACCCCTTGGTTCTGTCTTCCTTGATCTGGTCACGTCGGGGGAGCACATTAGGCCAGATGAGCATCCACGTACTAATTGCTACTCATTTGCATAAATGTGTGGCTTCCAGATGCCAGGAGTGTGGCGAGCAAGGATAACAGCTGGCTGGGTCACTCCTCCAGCCTGTGTGAATGACCTCCACTGTGGCTCCAATTCTGTGCGTCTGTGTCTGAAATTTCATTCATTCAAAGCCCTCACAGCAGCTATGATCAATATTTTTAGAGTAACAAAGACTCAAATTTGAGAAGAGAGAATTAGCACATGACCACAGTTTACCCTCATCTTTACGGTGCGTCTTAGTGCTTAGCTCATTGCTTTGGTTTTACAGCCGGCAACTCAGGAGGAGCAGGTTGGTGCTCACAGCTTGTTTACATGGCCCCCAAGTGGCCAAAAATAAATAAATAAATAATCTGTTATTGCAGCTTTAAATGTCTTTCAAACATCACTGGCAGAAATTAAGAGAAGTTAAGAGAGAGACGGTAGAAGATAAATTGACAAAGACACTGTTTCAGATTCTTGCCTCTGGTGTTCATCATGCGGTCCAGCTGTCAGGCAGGTGCAGTGCCCGTTTCAAATCCTAACCTTGAAACACAATACTCACCCAAGGCTGGTATGATGGAGAAAATGAGTCTGACAGTCAGGCTTAACCTGGAGAAAAAAAAATCAATATCTGCAAGTCACTGCTGAAATAATAATGTGTTTGATGAAAGGACATTATGAGCTAAATATCAGATTTGGAGGTGTTCAAAGAAAGTCAAGTAATGAAAACATTCATAATCGAATATTAGTGAAGCAATCTCCCCAACACCATGTTTCATTTTATGGTGTAATATCCTTTATTCTATCACTTCTTCTGAGCACCATAAGAGCCAGACAATCAAAAGCTTTTAATGGAGTTTTCTTTCCTTACTCTGCTCTGTGTTCCCGGGAACATCAGGTGACAAAATCTGAAAAGGAAAAGACAGAATGATTACTGCTTATTAATGAATTTAAGATTAGATTGAAGATTGTGAAGCAGTTGTAAAATTGTAATCTTTGTAATCATCCTCTAGAATAGTAAAGTGAAGTCTAATTCACTTTGCTATTTAAAAGTGGCGAGGTCTCAAGGTATGTTCACCCTGTATTTGTATTCACACAGTGTGTGTAAAGCCGAGAATAATGAGCTTACACTCAAGAGGTGCATTTTCATCACTTTCTGCCTGGTGGGTCAGCCAAAGCAGAGGAAAGTCCAGTGCTTGCAAGAGGTTTGATTACGATAATAACAGCAGCACAGAAAACAAAGGATCATGTCAGTTATGTGGGGAGTGTATGACTCGAGAACCTTATTCTGATTAACACACGGGTGTTTTAGCAGCATGTAATATCAGAGGGAATGTTAATAACAGCGTGAAGAGTCACGCACTGCTGCAATTCGGAAAACAGACGTGTGCTCCAATTACAAGCCAAGTGCATATCGTTCACATGACTGTATTTCGGTGTTCTCCACAGTGTTTGACATTGACTGCACATTAATGATAATGTTTAATTGTGATAAACAGATCCTGAGGCTTGTTTATAGAGGAGGGTTTAAGTTATACAGCTCTTCGTATTCACTCAACATCTCATGGAAGCACATTAGCAGATCTACACAAAAAAACACAAGGTTAGACGCTCAGTCATCTACAGTGTTTGGAGGAAAAAGGAAATGTCCTGTTATTGATTTCTTTGCTGATATTGAGGCTTGCTGGTTTTATTCTAAGCAACTTGGCTCAGTTTTATGAGAAGCAGTTCGCAGCATTTGTCTTGATAAGTGCTACCATATAAATAAACCTCGTTATTGTTATTTTATTGTCCTCGCACCGACACCTTTACCACAAGTCAGTCTTCACATTGAAGGTGAAGGAATTTTTGTATATCACAGGAAGCTGCATTCATGCCTCCCAGGACCAGCGGGAAGCAGGTTATGAACCCTCTCATTAGCGTGAAAATGTAACTGTGTGTATGTGCACAGCGGTACGTTCGCCGGGGTCGTACAGAACAATGCCATCAAGGCAACCTACCTGTCCTTGCCTGCCTGAGGCTTGTACTGTACAAGATTTCAATCTGAGTATAAGCCTCGCATCCTCCATACCCGCACCTCAACCCATCAACCTCCCCCTTTCAACAGCAGGCATATGTGTCAACCAAGAGAAGGTCCTCATGTTTGCTGAGGTCAAAGTCATCTGTCAAACCGGCGAGACGGCTGGCTGGCTCCGCGGAGGTAATTGGTAGCATTGCTGCCTTCTAAGAGAAGCGTGACAAAAATCTTCCCATGTGTCAGGGAAGTCCGTTCGAGGAGCACAGGCTCTCGCTCCTCTGATGGCTGGCTAAGCTGAGAAGCAAACACGGGAGCACATGAAAGAGACATACAGCTGCGATTAGGCACGGCAGCGATCGAAGGTGCAAAACAATATTTGCTCCAGGTGGCATAACCACTACATACAAGAAGCTTTTATCTGCCACCCAAGTGCCCAGAGCAGCCAACAGTCGTAATGTAAATTGTGGGGTATAATGAAGAGTGTTTAAAGGAAGACCAGGCCTCCAGATTTATTGCTGTTAACAATGAAGAGGTGGATTGAAATGTGACATATTTGTGGCTTAGAAATCTCCCCAGGAGCTGTTTTAGCTCCAGTCCAGGCATAACTTCCACTCACATTTCAAGGCCAATTCTATGGTTGCCAGGTTACAGACCTTCATATAAGGAATAGTTTCAGTCAGGCTTTATGAATAGACAGCTGACCCAAGTAAGGAAAATCAGGGAGGTAGTTACCCATCTTCCTTCTTATTCTCCTGTTTTAATTCTGGCGGAAATGTGGTGGAAAGGTGGGTTGCTGGCTAAGGAAAAATTGATTAGTGTGCAGATGTGCATTTGCTCAAATTCCTTGGTTTAAACGGGGAAGTGCACCAGTTTCACACATCAGCGTCTATTTGCAGGTCTTGGGGAGTTCTACAGCATATGTGGGAAAAAAACTTCTAATCTACCCTGTTTCCAGCCGCAGGCAGCTGGTTGGGACAAAAAAAGCTCTGGTAAACCCCAACACCATCTGCCCAACACCAAACTCTAGACAAAGTTAGCAAATTGCTAGTGAACACAGTCCCTAAAAACCCAGATATTTCCCTCAGGAGTTGCTGGAGGCCAAACCAGAGAATTACTCTGATCAGGTGACCTTCCCCTGGTGGTATTTTGAGCCAAGCGCAAGACATACCTGTGCAATAATTTTTGTTTACAACTGCTTGGAAAGAGTGTTTACTTTAATAATAACCTAACCTGTGTGGCTTACCTTTCCAGCTGGACCTATGCTTAGGCCTAAACCTTTTAATCCTCACAGTGGTAGAATGGCCTCACGGTGTGCAGGGAGACTCACACTCCTCTGTCCCCTTCAAAGTTCTGGTAAAGGGAATGCAAGCTGTCTTTATAAAGTACCTGACCTTCAGACTTCCTGTCCTAAATGGTACAAAACCTTGAAGGCATAACTCTATTGATTAAAAGCCAACCTCATCTATGTCTCATAGCAGAGAGGGGGGGCGTTGGCTGGCAGAATGAAATTAAGGTCTTGTCAGTGTCCATCATCACAGCCCTGCTGTCTCCCAGAGTATATGTCGTCTGCAGCCCAGCTTAAAGAACCAGTTCCTGAGTCAGTGAAATCAGAAGACACAAGATCACAATATCCAGACCTGAAGCTGGTGAATTGTGTATAAATGTAAATATATGAAAAGTAAAGTTTGGTCACCAATGACATTTGAAACAACTGGTATGCCTTTGTTGTAAGCTGTTGCTGAATTTTAAGGATTTGAAACAGTCGCTGGTTCATTACCGGCGTTTTCACGCTACGCTTTACGATCATGTCCAGACCTGGGCATTGTGCGGCCCGCGGGCCACAACCGGCCCTTTGGCTGTCCCTGGCCGGCCCGCGAGAGGTCAATGGTAAATTAGCAATAAAACAAAAAAGTGTTCATCATTCACGCAACACAACTGAGCTTTTATTTTGAAGGCGTCTGTCGTCTTTTCAAACATACGCACGTCCGCGCTTGTGGGCGTGGCTGCGGCCGTTTGCGGC
>JAVQJF010060988.1:0-11408 GCA_036023855.1 Gadopsis marmoratus
CACACACACACACACACACACACACACACGCACATGCACACAACTGCTTTAAATATGCAAGCTGGCATGCACATATGCTAATGCACTTGTTTTCTTCATCTCTTTTGCCATCACACACACACACACTCCTATCAAAGTGCATATCCAGCATTAGTGATTTGGGATGGAACAGCAGGGAGTCAAGGGGTGTGCGAGTGTTTGTAATGAACCCCCCTTGAGCTGAAAGCACCTCCCCAGCATGGGTTTGTTTGTGTGTGTCTCTGTGTGTGTGCGTATGAGGGGAGGAGGCCTCTGATACTGGCCTTAAACAGTGGGATACAGTACCGTTCTCACCAAGCTTACATATATTCTCACAGACAAACACACACCCACTTGACTCAGTCCAACGCCCAGGTTAAGATGAAGCCACGTCCCTTTTACCCGTTACATCTGTTCCTGTGGCATTGCTGGCCATGCCCTCTACCCCCCCCCATCCTGGGCCCTCCTCACCTGCTGCCCCTCCCTGAGTGGTTTCCCCCCCCCCTCTCTCTCCCTGTGTGTGTGTGAGATTGAGTGAGTGGAGACAGGTGTACTAGAGTCAGAGCAGAGTTCCACCAGCCGCAACCAGCTCCATAATCAAGACCTCTACTAATATTCTGCTCAGCCACTTCCACACTGCCAGATCGTAGCCCCTACTAATTAGTCTGTGTTTCCAGGCCTTGCTTGCCAGCATATTCTGCCTTATGTTTCTTTCCTCAGCCCTGCAGTGCCACCTGCTCTGGCTCCAGCCTCTTGTCTTTTGATCCTCATCTTGCCTGCCCTAATTCCCTGCCTTGGTCTCCGGTTTGTCCAGCCACCAGTTCCAGCCTCACCTTGGGTTTTTGCTGCCAGCCTAGACCCTAGAGTTATTGGAAATGAACACCCTTTTAATCACATTCCTGTCTCCTCATCTCTGCGTCTGCTCTTGGGTCCGTCAGCATCGTAACATTACCAAAGTAAAACGTACACGTTGACACCAGAGCAATGGACAAACTGGAAGAAGAGTGAAGGACATGGGGCAGCACATTATATAAGATGCAGTGTGCTGGTTGTGTGGGCACACGCTTGTTCAAAAATCAAGTATATTTTGGTTCAGGCATGTGAAATTGGTTTATTTAGATAAAGCAAGAGGGAAAAAAGAGAGGGGTTGAGAAAGGAAAATTAATCAAACGGACTAGATTTGGTCCTTATTTCATTGTGGTTACTTAATAAAATCCAAACTTGTAGCAGATGTAACTCAACAAGAGTCAGGTAGCAGTACACATGTACTGGTGACAGCCAACGCTGAGATATTGCTCATGTCTGATTAGGACGGTACTTCCTCAAGTCTCCGTTACATCACACAGGAACAGCAGAAGCCAACCTTTTCACAGCAGGGTGCAGACAAAGCCCTGCCAGATGTTGTCTGATGATTTGACTGTCAAGTGTCACTTGGACGTGACTTGACTAAGTCCAGTTGATTAAAGGTGAAGTATTATGCTCATTTTTGGGTTTATACTTTTTCAGGGGTCTACTAGAAAATGTTTACATGCCAAACGCATTCTTTTTTTACTGACGATTCATTACTGCAGCACCTCTATTTGATCTGAAACACACGATTCAACGCAGGTTTGTGCGTTGGTGTGGGACTGTCACATGCTAACCAGCAATCCCAGCTTGAAGACTGATACAGCATCAAGCAATTGCATGGTGATTAACGTATTTGTACACCTATGTGGCAGGGTTGAACAGCTGATGTACAGTCATCGCAGCGGCCATCGATCAGTCTCTCTTCCATCTTCACAGTTGCTCGATAAACAGCAAAATATCAAGGTAACCAGCTAATGCTACATGGTAAACAAAGTTCTTCTTCACCTGGCTTTGTTTTTTGCCACAGCGCCTGATTCTACCTGAATAAAGCCTAAGGTCCTCCTTGCAAAAAGTCCAGTCTGCTCTGATAGGTCAGCTCCCACAGGCCTGAGGAGGCACCACCCACCAACTTCCATATCTGCTCCACCTGCGCCTTTGTAGGATTTGAATCACAGTAACTGAGTTAAGCTGCACTTCTACCATGAATATCACCACAATAACCACTACCAAAAACTTGAATAACATCAGCAACCAAGATCGCAGGTTTCAATCACATAATGTTAGCATTTAGTATTTAAGAATAAACTATCTAACTGTAAACACACACTCTGTTTTATGTTACATTTGTGAAAAATGACCCACAGCACACAGTGAATTAGAAATAAATGAAAAAAATTAAAAAAATGAAATTCTGAAAGCCCTGTAGGACGTCACACATGGACTGGCTTTTTGGAAAACACGTTTTCTGATAGATGGAGCAAGAGAAATGTGAGAGGATGGTCTTCTATCATATTTTGGGAGTCTCTAGACACACATGGGCCACATACAGTATTTATGTTGAAAAGCCATGAACAAGTGCATAATATGTGACCGTTTAATGGACGTCTGTTCTTACACACCAGCTCTTTATTTGTCTCTTTTGGCTGCTTACACTTATTTACTATACCTATTGCTCTGTTTTTATCACCTTTGCTGCTGTAACTCTGCAATTTCCCCACTGAGGGACTAATCAAGGTTTACCGTATCTTAACTTATCTTACAGAACAAACACACAAGCACACACACAACCACTGGGATGGCCATTAGTGCTGCAAAGAACGAAAATTGGCATTATTTGTTCATTATTTTTCAGTCAAGTCCTCAACATCCAAGTCTTCAAATTGTTTGTCATCTAAAACCAGAAATTATATAAAGCACAGAAAAAAAACAACCAACTCCTGAATTGAGAAGCAGGAACGAACGACTGTTTGACATTTCTGCTTTATAAATTATTTAAAATGTCAAACCATTATCAGAATGACAATTAATATTGTTGCAGCACTAATAGACACTGATATGAATTACACACATACAATTGTGTCCTCTTTTGTCTTCCTGCTTTAAGGCCACACACAGACACACAGACACACACGCACACACACACACACACACGCTCGCTCTTCACATTTCTATATTAGCCTCTATCACAGCCCAGCTCATTTCATTGAATATTTAAGGACATAATTTCCTCTTCAGGACTGGGGCGCAGGGATGTAATTACACCTGCCACAGTTCCTACACATCCATATACACCGGAGGACAGATCAGGACTTCAGTTTGAATGCAACTGTCAACACTTAGTCCCACACCGCTTCACTGTAGGAAGACAACACACACTGATTCTGTACATCCTCCTAGTTTCTCCAGTTATTTATAGGACAGCTGACTTCTGGCTGTGGCCCAAGTAGAGCAATCTGTATTAAGACCATTTCAGTAATCCATTTGGGTAATCTGTATGATTTAAGCAAAAGTACAATATTTTACAATAATACTTCATCATTGTGTTTCTCATATATTTCATTAAAAGTGTGAAGGAATGTTCCTTCTTTAGGTTTAAGGTCTATAGGACACAGTGGTTCCCCAGGTCACATTCAAGTCATTCGTAAACCTAAAACTATTAGATCATATACAGTCTCTTTCAGAGCAATAGTTCAGTTCTCTGTCTCCAAGGATGACTGGTCAGGGTGCAGCTGTCCTGATAAGGCTGGTTCCGTCTCCCAGGAGACCAAGGTCACTGGAGATGGACAGCGATATGCTCCAGACTCCACACTGGCATACTGACTCTTTATCTCTGAGAAATGCACTAGATATGAACTGAAGTAACATACAACTTTAATTGTGAATCTCTATGTCTAGGGTTAAATAGGGTTAAGTAACCTTCAGAATTGGGTGGCAATACACAGATTTTACTATCCTCCATGAACAAGATTCAATAGGTCTACAGAAACCTCCTCACTCACGAGATAACCAGCTTCCTGATTTCCATCACAAAACATATCTGTGGTGGTTTACCGCTTATTGTAAATTTGTATTGTATATTATATATATATATATATATATATATATAAATATTGTATTGTAGTGAAACAGTGAAAACTGGTGTGTCTTTTCAGGATCTATATAAATTCCCTGTGGTCAGTTTTCTTTCATTTTTCAGTTATAGAAAGCTGTTGTTCATTGATTCCTGTACTCACTATTCCACATTGTTGTCGTCCTGACACACCACACCAATCTCAACGAACAAGCAGCAACAAAGGCCGAATGATCAATTGCTGTGCACCTCCTCACATTACCTCAAATTACCTTAAATACATGACAAAGAAGGCAATTGATGCCTAACGTGCATACATGTTCGGTGCCTGCGTGAGAGGACAATAACTCAGATTCTAATTCAAACACAAAAAAATTTCCGGAAAAGCAAACATGATGAAAAGAGGAAAACAAAAGGCAAACTAAACCAATAGCCAGACCCTTTCACACCACCGTGACTTAGTTTAAACAACCATATTATATGTTCTGAGTGCAAAGTGGGAAGGCATCTGATAAAAGGTTGCACCTGCCACAGTTATTTTCCGCTTGTGTTGTCAGCCCAGGAAAAAAGAAAAGAGGAGGTAAACTCAAAAAGTAAGGAGAAACAGCACTGAATGGGGGGAAATCAATGATTTGTAAGCTGACCAGTCAGACCGCTGCTCGCTCTCACTGACTGCCTCCACTGCTGATTCAGCATGCAACTGGCTGAAAATGCCAATGGTTCTGGACCCCTCAAAAACTACTGTAGACTGGCAACGGATGCTCAACAATGGCCCAATGATGGTTGACAGTGGATGGACTGATTGATGCGTTGTAGAGGCGGAAGAGTTTCATCCTTGCACATAAGACACATGGGATCAAATGAGTCGTTTTAGGCCATTTCAGTATCAAAACTAAGTTGAACAATCTAGAATTGAGTTGAACTGCTGATGACAAATGATGACAAAGAAATGATTACCCAGACAACCTTCATTCACATATGGAGATGGCCGCAGATTAGCACCTTTATTCTCACATTTCATGTGATAAAAGTTTGTGAATCAGGGATAAATGAGGCCACTCTCCATCCATATTTCCAGGGGAGCTCATTTCTGCATCCGAGGAATCAGTTGTCTGAAAAGGTCGGATAATCTTTGGATTCTTACCAGACTCATGCTTGCTTGAATGCACTTATGATAAGTGGCTGTGTGGTGTGATGGGGCTAAAATGTAAATGTGTAAATGTAAATGTACTGCCTTGCAGCCTTGAAATACCTAAATAAAGCATGCAATATGAGATGTTCCCTCTCTTCTGCAGAGTACTCTCTTCTGTTCTGCTCTAATGCACATCTCAGGGCCTTGACATGTTCACTGATTCAGTGATTATGATAAAAGGATAAATCTATTCCTTCTATATCCCTATAGGGTTGATATTGCACCTTAGAAAGAACACTGGTATTGGCTTCAATTAGACTGTCAACGGAATGATTGTAATATATATGTAAATTCTCTACTGTAATAAGTATAATAGGTTGCCTATTATAACAGTTTGGGATTTAACCATAGAGGAAAAGCACAGGTGCGACTAATAGAGGGTAGGATGGCTATTAGTTATTTTTCTGAATGGCAGCCTGTCATTGGCTGATGATTAAAAGAGACTTCTCTCTCTGCACCTTGACTGTCAGTTCATTGAAGTCAACTGCGCAAACGAGCCAGCAGATATTTTGGTGTGTGGCAATCACGTTAAAATGTTGCCGATAATGCTCCGCCTGGTTGCAATTTGCCATCAAAAAGAAAAAGCGGTCAAATGTTGCCATCATCTTTTCCGGTAAGTGCCGTGTTTGATTTGAGACAACACTACCCTGTACTTAAGTGTACTAATGGAAGTGTCTGAATTGAGACACAGCAATAGTGGACAAACTCTATAATGACAACTTCTGGGTCCGTCACATGGTGCACAATAAGACTTTTCCCCATAGACTTACATTGTGAATGAGATGTCTGCAAGTCAGCGGATCAACGTCCCAGTATGAACACTTAAATAGCCCTTATTTATATAATTATGTCCTAAAAGTTGTAAAATTCACTAATAGCCGAATACAGAGTCGTTCATGTATCTTGTTTTTTCTGTCCAGTTAAAAGACAGTCATCCAGCTGGATTAAATACTGATCCAATACAGTCTGATTACCGCCTATTGCTTTTTGTCAAACCATGCGAGTACAATTAGATTGTTAGTGTAGTTGCCTCTTTTCTTTGTGCACACTTTAATCCTATTGCAGGTAATCGGGAGCCTAACTTTCCAATACTGTGCTGTAATAAGCTCTCCCTCCTGGATTCAATATTGATCCAATTTGGTGCGATTCCCATCTGAGCTGTGACCGTAGACGGACTCGCCTGGTGCCAAACGCACAGACTGGGTGATGGAGGAGCCAGAGCTGCACAAAGCTGCGCTGATCTGAATACGAATGCAGTTTTCCCGGACCGGAGCAAATCTAAATTGAGTGGGATCCTGTGTTGAGTGGTGCTTAGTCAGATTACAGATTTGTTTTAAAGGTTGATTACCAGTTTGTTTGTTTGATGTGCTAAGTGTGTCTTTAGTATTGTGTGTGCTGCAGAAGGAGGGATGTGAAGTAACGTTGAATGAAATCCAGGCTGAGTAAGGCAGAGGGAAATGATGCACTGATCCAAAAGCGATGCGCAAGAGACAGAGCGGGAGAGAGATTTGCTGTGAACTGCTGCGCCACACAACCGATGGAACAGGAACAAGCAAAACATTTTGTATGTTCATTTTTTCTATCACGAACAGAGGCTGGCCTTTGTTGGCCATGGCTCTGGAAGGAAAATGAATTGAAGTGAATAGAAAACATCTAAATTCTCTGCAATTCTTTGTTGCACAGGTATTGGGGGGGGTAGGTTTGAAAAACATACAAAAGGCAAACAAGAAATCATATTTGGACACAGGACATACCAATATGAATCGGAGGAACCAAAGCAGTTTTATTTATAGGGCAGCTTTTATTCACAACACAGTTCAAAGTGCTTTTCAGGCACACATCATTGAAATCATAGACATAAAATCACTGCATTTCTTTTGTTTCACCTTTTGCCAGCCATCAAAGTGTCCCAGGTCCTGCGTTTTTTATATCCAGATATATGAAGCGTATGTCTTCTATAAGGAAAGTAATTGCACATGCATTGTTATGTAGATACGCTGTTGTACAAAAGGCCAATATGCCGTTGAAGAGACTCTATATATTTGCAGAGCTGTGCAGAATTTCAAACGGCATCACTGTCACAAGCATGATTGCAGGAAAGATTTCCTTGTCTAGAATCGTTGCTCTGTCCAACATGGAGGGGTGTCCCTGTAACCATGTGTATCTAATTTACAACCAATCTGGGTTACTGAATGTCCTGCTGGCTCAGTGGGACATGATGCCTGCCACATACTCAGTGTTGCAGATTGGAACCGGTTTCATGGAAAATGTCATGTGCCGTCCAAACACTCCCCCCCTCTTTCTTGTGGTATTATTGGACATCTCATATTGCACTAACCCACTGGACAGACAGAACACTGACAATGGACAACTGCACCCACAACTAAAGTATGGTTAAGCTTTGGATAAGATTAGGGAACGATCATAATTATGGTTAAAAAACAAAACCAAAAAAACAATCAACTATTGTTGGTGTGTAATCATCCACCACTCCTGCATACCTTTTCTCTCTGCTTCCATTATCTAAAGGGTAAGTGCTTCAATTACAATCGACTTGACTGCCCAGCCTTTGGCTTTGCACATTTTATTATCCAACATTGTTTAAAAACTATGCAGACATAAAATACAGATCTGTATCTGTTTAAAAGGCTGTTAAGGACTTTATTCCTATTTCACTTGTAATGACATTCACATAATACGAATGTTTTCTGTGCATTAAGAGTGTTTATTAGATATGTTCTTATGTATAGGACAATAAGCTAAATATCATTACATTTTACATTACATCTATCGTCTATAGGTCAAGTTATCCAAATCAGTGTTTCCTCTACAGATGATTATTAAGCTAGGTGGCCTACTGCTGTATGCTCAGGAGAGATGCCACCCAGCATTTTACTATTGTTGCTTTCACTGTTTTGTAAAGAGGTTCTATCATAACAGATGAAGAAGAATATTTCAACAAGAAAATGACATAAAACATAACAAATAAGGCTCATGCAGCTAATGGATTGTGAACCATCGCTGACTGAGGTGACCAATTATGCTTAGAATAAAAACCCTTTGGAAGAAGAAAAGAAGAATAAAAACCTTTAGAACAATCCTAATGGCTATCAGGAGCGCCAGAATGAAAGTTTTGAGAGCTTGCAAAGATGTGCAGAAAAAGGTTTTGCTGAGCAAGCTGTCTCTTTTTTTAGCTTCAGCTCAACACATTCACACCTGGGAGCCGCCCAGATTGTGGAGCAACCTCAGAGAAGACTTTGCATTAGCAGAAACAATTTCAAAACCGTTTTTAACAACTTAACCATTTTTAACAACTTATCCATTTTTGCCACTTAAACCAAAATATTTGACTATTTATTTTATTTTCTCGTCATCCGAGTGGAAGCTCAAGCTGCGCCTGAGTTATCGGTGTGGCACAGTGTTGCTGAAGCGCCGGCACTGCTGTGGTTCTAAGCTGGCAGGGCAGCTAGCAGATGTGAAGCCTGAAAGTGATGCTAATGGATTCTGGCCTTGTTTCTGATCCCTCTTAGTGTGCTTCCCTGTACTGAATCACAAATGTAATTATTTGACCGACATAATATTTACAATATCTACATATTTACAATATGGGGAAATGTAACAGATGATCCCTCTTTCTGATCTGTATGTGTTGTGTGCTGCTACAAGAGTTTAATGACCCGTACGCTCTGCAATGTAATAACGACGAATGTCTTCTTTCATTTGCAACATTGTGATAAATTCTTAATGTGGCGTTTTGTGTTAAAGGTACTTTACTATCCTAATGCAGCTAATTATTGCAGCTTATCTGTGGAATTTACAGCTTGGCATGCCTTGGATATTTGTTGGTTCATTATGCATGTCGTGGTGTGACGCTATGTTTAGTGCACAGTCACAGAGAAAGAAAGCTGTGGCTGCAGGGAATGTGTTTGTGTAGTGAGTCAGCGCGGCGGTTAGGAAGTTTCTTCCTCTGGAAATGTAAAGCAGGCAAAGAACAAATAACAAGCCCAGATATTTATATCTGCGCTGCACAGTTTCAGCTTCATACATCTGTTCTCGCTCACTTTCTTCCTGTCTCTTTCTTTGCTTTCACCCCCAGCTCTTCCTTCCTTCCCTCTCTACATCCTTTATTTATTGTTCTCCTGATCTCTTTTTTCTTCTCGATCGTTGTCTCTTTTTCGTTTTTTCCTCCTCCTGTCTTTTACTCACTTCCTCTTAGTTTATCCCCCCCTCCACAACCCCCCACCCCCCTCCTCTCACACACACTCATTTTTGCTCTCATTCTCTCTATCTCTCTCTCTCTGTCTCTTTTTATGCTGTGATTTAGGTCACTGCCTGACTAAAAGACTACACACAGCTGGCCTATAAACCGTTCTGCCCTCCTCTCCTCTCCTCTCCTCTCCTCTCCCCTCACACACAGACACACACACACACACACGCCAAAGCACTAACTGACAGTGTCCTGAAACACCTTTGTTTATTTGGTCCATCATGTTGATTTCCTCACCTATATCTGGCTTTCATCTCTTTTTTTAATATCTCACCTCTCCCCTGTCCTTGCCTCTTACTTCCTTTATTGCAGCTGATCCTTCGTCATTCTCCCTCATCAGTCTTTTCATAAACCAATCGCTGTGACCTGAATGGAAATACAATGTCAGCATGTGTTTGTGTGTGTGATTCAACATCCTGCTCTTTTCTCACCTGGGGGTGTTTGATCATTGGATGTCGGTGTCATTTGTTTCACTTTTTATCTGTTTTAGTTCGTTGTCTATATGCAGCAGGAGAGATTTGGAGGGGGCATTGTTTGTTTTAATACTTGTTGTTCTTGTGTTTGCTTGCTTTGCATCAGTGGAATAGCAGTAGGTCAACAGTTTAACGAACAATTTGACCATGCATGCAGGCTCACCGCTCTCATCTGAATCTAATAATGTGGCCACCAGATACAGCACACAATCACAAATGCATGTATACACAACCACCGAGGCATTCACATGCACGTACACAGGGGTGCGCACACACAGAAGCTTAATCACATAATCTCTGCCCAAATAATTAATGACATCATTTTTGGTTGTAGCGTTTGCAATGCTGGGCCAATTGGACGCCGTGAGGTAATAAAGAGGGAGCAAGAGGCAGAGACAGAATAGGAGAACAGGCACAAAGTGTGGGATGTGGGAGTATGGGATATGTGAGTATGGGATAAAGAAAGGGTTAAAATGGAGAGATAACACGTAAGCAGAGAGGTTGTGGGTGAGGGAGAAGCCTAGTAACATTTGTAATCATCTTTGCTCTTATCATATTGTTAATTTTTGAGATGTGATATTAGCTGACATACAGTACACAAACTCACCTTTCTCTATATCAAATACAGCATATATGTGTTCAAAACCTCACATAACTACAAAGAAATAAAAAAATGTTAAATGCATAAACTCCTAATTGGGAGACTTGTGCCAGGTGAGGAAAGGGTGCAGTTAGGCAGAATCCAGAAGAGTGGTTTACAGTCCATCCCAGGATGGTGTCACTTTTCCTTCCACCTTACTCCCCATTCGTCATTTCTTTTCCTTGTGGAGGTGGAAGCTGTATGACGAGCCCTCTTGGACACAATGAATGCTGGATGTCTGGACAAAAGAATTTGTTGATGCAGCTGTGTCAGGGGTCAGTAGAGGGCATGACATTTGTTTGAAAAGGTAAGCAGGTAAAAAGGGTGATGTAATGTAATGACACTGGGTTTTGCAGCCTAACCTCCCCTTGCTGGGCAAACGCTGGAACCCGTTCATTTCAAGAGTGAAGTGACCTAAAGTGGTGCAAATTTACATTGAATGTGAACAAGACAGAGAGTGAGAGAAGAGGAGTCGAGGATGAAGAGATTAATGATGAAACGAGTAGCCAGCTGTTAAATCAACAGTTATGGTTCACACAAGGAGAAGCGGCTCTGCGGGAGGTTTTCACCTTCTTCTTTCTCTCATCTTTCCTTCATCTGGTCATCATGTGAGGCGCGTCCCCGCGGAGAGACAAGGCTCGTTATTCAAGCGCGCACCACGCTGCTTCTAATTCACACAATAACGACTCGCACCGGGCAGCTGCCGTCGCCTGTGTGTGTGTGCGTGTGTGTGTGTGTGTGTGTGTGTTCAGAGGGGGGTTTCCAGCAAGTGGCTCTTCTGACATTGACTGCCTGCCTGAATGTCAGGATGTGTCCACCTCTCTCTTTCTCTCTCTCTCTCTCCCTCACACACACACACACACACACACACACACACACACACACACACACACACACAC